>JACXGI010000351.1:54422-125127 GCA_016801175.1 Esox masquinongy
TCACTCACTCACTCACTCACTCACTCACTCACTCACTCACTCACTCACTCACTCACTCACTCACTCACTCACTCACTCACTCACTCACTCACTCACTCACTCACTCAGAGATATTCGCTCTTCTTGGCTGGCTCCGCTTACGCGGTCCGGCAGAAATACAGAAATGGAGGGGCAGGCAGACCGAAACCCTGACAGACACACAAAAAAGCCAATAGAGTGGCAGACAGGCTGGCAGGTCAAGCGTGTGAGAGCTCTTGCTAGAGTTCTGCTGTTGACCACTCCCCTGCTCTTCAGATGAAGGCCAGGTGCGCAGGAACACTTTATCCCTCTAACCCCCCCCCCCCGCAACTCTCTTTCTCTCTGTCCTCATCCATTCTCTCCTTTGTCTCTGTCTCCCTGTGATGTTACGAGGGTAACAAATGGTGGAATGAATCAGATTGACCACCTCTCCATGGTTTTGATACTGAGAGTTCGATATCTTGGTCGCCCCATTCTTTCAGGTCCTGTCACACGTCTGGAGATTTGTCCGTAGTTTGAACCACGGTGGATTTCATGACTTCAGTCTTGGTTTCATATCAGAATATTTGATTAAAGTATTCACACAGAGAATGTTTCATAATATATTTCAGTGGAATGTATGAGTGCTGTTACATGCCTTTTCACTATGGTGGATAGTGCTCTGCTAATGCTTTAATATATCCTCCTTTCTCCCTTCAGATAAATAAAAATATAATGTGGCACTGAATCACATTGATCTCATTGATATCATTCAATAAAAGCCCAGAACAATTATTTTCCCTCTTTCTTCTGAATGTTAATAGGTTACTGAGGATCATCATAAAAGCACGGAATATCATCAAAGACTACAGCCATCCAGGCTATGGTCTGTTCACACTGCTGCCGTTTGGTAGACGCTACCAGAGCGTCAGGGCACGAACTTCCAGACAGACAGTTTTTACCCCCAGACCATAAGGCTCCTCAACCAGCAACACTGATCTATTGATCACATGAACGCTTCATATGCTCTGGTCACTTTCTATGTACATTCATGTACAGTAGCACATTTTAATGTATCCATTTATAGGCACTACAACACTTATATTGATAATATTTAAGATTTACTGTCATATTCATACTGTCCATATTCCCATTTCGACATTATTTGAAATTGCTTCTAGTCACTATTTATGTATTTTTTGTATTTTCTGTTATTATTTTTGCTTATATATTTCTTAATTACTACCTAGATGTCGCGTGCCATGTCACAAGAATTTCATTGTTCAGACACATGTTAGAAGAGCGAACGTTAGAAGAGCGAATGCCTCTTACTGAGTGAGTGAGTGAGTGAGTGACGCATGTTATTTGGTGCACTTGACAAATAAAAGACTTTGACTTTGATCTTAGGTAATTCAGCTATTTGCTTTCTCAAAGTATGTTTTTGTGGAGCTAGGTTTGCATGGAGCTCTTTTGTGAAAATGCGTCGCCCATTGATTTGGCTTTCAAAGTGAATAATCCAAGTAGGAATTTTGAATGTCAAGATCCTCACTCAAGATTGTCTGAGTTCTCATAACTGGGTTGCCATAGCATTAGTATAAAAATATATTCTTAAAAAAGTGAAATACAAAAAACAACTTTCTCCCCTCTTCAAAACACAATCCTCAAAAATGCTCCGGGGTTACTGAATGCAAGGATATTGAAACTTGTAAAAGTTGATGACCATTCTAACACTCAGAGAGCTCATGGATTTCCATTGAGCGCACACAAGAATACTTGATGAATGCGATTTCAGCTCCCACGCTGAATGGATCAAACATATTACTTGCAGCATTATTTCGTATTACATTTTGTGCCGTGGCCATCATTAGATGGAAAATAAGCACAGAAAAATACATACATTTGATGCAGCTTTCTGCACGATTGGGTATGTGGAAATAGGTCTCTGGTTCAACATGGGTTTCACTGTTGTTTTCAGGGACCTGTGGGTCCCAGGTTTGGACCGGGTCCCCAAGCTTTTGCATAAAGCCCATATGCTGTAATACTGGCACAACAACTATTTGCATTTGACCTTAGTGGGAGTGACAATATTATCATTCCATGGGAGTGACCACACAGAGTAAAATGTGTTTTCTTTTGATTTTCGTTAATCAAAATACAGCAAGATGTCATTCCAAATGTATGCCTTGACATTTGATAATGTAAAGGCTCATTTGCTGTTGTCTGTTAAATCAAGTCCAGTAAAGGACTTAATCTGTCCAGATAGTGCAGAAATACTGTGAGAGATGACTCGTTGGTAGTCCAAGCCGAATAAGACAATGCCTATCAAGCGGGGAGTTTATCATAAATTTCGTATTGGCTAATGAAGGCCAAGTTTGTCACATTGTTCTACCAGACTCCGCACATTAGGGAACAAGAGTAGTTGGTCATAGTCTTGTGAATAGCCACTTTTATAATTTTTTTTTGCGTGATGACGTGATGTTTCGCATTGCAAGGTGAGCGAAACTATTCCACAGGATGTGCTTGGAGTTGAAAACTGAACAGATGTCCCATCACAAGAGGGCACTAACACCTCATGCCAGGACAGGGGGCATCCTGAACAAAGGACCCAGAGAAGGTGTGAGAAAGTAGGATGACGCTGTGATTAGCTGATTAGCGTCCCAGCATAGTGGACCGGACCGTGGGGAGAAACACATCTGTGGCTCTGAAACCCAAGAGAGCAGGCCCGTTTAACATACAATCTGACTACTCCTTGTGGGGAATAATGTGCCTGACCTGCTTACTGACTTTATTACCCAGGGGGAAATTGTATTCGATGCACCAAACAGAGCTGGCACGGGAGGACTTATTAACACATTGCTCCGGCAATTACTACTGAAATACTGTACGTGCGGGGCTGTTAATTCAAACGGTGAATCACTCATTTTGATCATGGTTGACACACAACTGTGTCATTAGCAGAAGGGAGGGGGAGGGGTAACCACAGCGAATAGTGGCAATGGCATCATATCTGCTTTAATGTGATCAACGCCAGAGCTTATGCAGAGTCAGTCCCTCCCACTCACATGCAATTAGCACTATTCTTCTATATCCCTCTCTAATGTGGCTGGCCTCTATGCTGTTATTATTGCAGACATTTACATGAGCTGCTTTTCCACATGTTGTACTCTAAAACACTCATATTGCCCCATCTAATTTCACATTTCGATTAGGATTTTTTTTGTGTGCTTGTCTGTTTCCTATTTTGATCAACGATCATAAATGCATCAACCTCTCCAATATTCTTTGGCAAAATTGAACTAGAAATGTTACCAGGAAATGACTGAGTACTCGGCCAGGCAGCCAGACAGGTTTTTAAGAAGACAGAAACACATACACACACAGGCCAGCAGGCAGGCAGAGATGAGTATCTGGGCAGAAAGACAGACAAAAAGGTAGGCAAAGAGAGAGGTAAGTGCGAAGGCAGAGATTCAGGAAGACAGACAGGCAGGCACACTGGCAGCCCAGACATGATGTCCTGGGTCTTTTGTGGCTGAGAGAGACTGAAGTGAAGAGAAAGCTGTGAATCAGTATTGTCTGTCACTATCTCTTGCATGCTCTCTCTTCACTCTCTCTCTCAGCAAGGCAGTGCCATTTCCATTTCCTTAACAACTGGCCTATGATTTTTGCACTCAGCTTAAATAAATGAGCAAGAGAGATAAGGGGAGAGAGTCAGATAAGGGGAGAGAGAGACAAAGAGAGAAAAGGAGAGTTGGAGAGGAGAGAGAAGGGGAGCGCGAGAGAGAAAAAGAACAACAACACAGTCTTATCTCTTTATCAGGGTAGTGAAATAACAGGATGAGGAATTGCTGCTTATTCACTATTTTCTCTGACGGCAGGTCATATTGTGCAGTACAGCCTGAACCAGTTGGAGTGAGCAGATTCACTATCTCTTGGAACAGAACAGCTGCTTTCTCACTCGTTTAGAAGCTGATACACAATCCAACCTGGAGTTGTCCTGTTGAAAACTAACAGTGTTGTATTAATCACTTGCTACTCAGTGAGAATACAGTATTCACACTGTCATTGGCCTCACCTCTGCCATCACTGATAACGGTGTGGATTGAAAGGCAGGTAACATTTTTTTTTTTCGCAAAAAAAAAAAATTTAAGTCCCAAAAGTAAGTATGTAAGTCCCAAAAGTAAGTAGGTCCCAAAAGTAAGTATGTACCCTAACCATTACCCTAAACCTTCTTCTAAACCCAACCCTAACCCAAATCTTTGCAAGCAGTTGCTTATCAACAGATAGTAATACAATTGACAAACATTCAACAAACCATCTATTAACCATCTACATATGGAATTTGTGACTCAAAATTGTTACGGGAGCTACCACTAGTGGACCCAAGCTCATGACACCAGACACAAGCAACTAAACTGAAGGGTGTTTAAAGAAAGTTGGGGTAAAAGAACTGAGGCAAGGCCTGGACTGGTAGGCAGGGTAGGCAGGCAGGGTAGCGGGGTAGGCCGGAGAGGTAAGGGCTGGGCTGGTAGGTGGGGTAGCCAGGGCAAAGCAGACAGGGCAGCAGGGTAGGCAGGCAGGCAGGCGGTAGGCAGGATAGGGTGGATCTCTGAACAGAGGAGAATAACGTTAGCAAGGAAGAAGAACAACTCAAACAGGTTTACTCTGAATAAAAGTACAGCACAGCCACGAACATTACTACCAGTAAGTGAACAACAACAATCTAGCAATGAGCAGACGGTAAACTAGGGTATTTAACTGCATGCTGATGAGCAGATGAACCGCAGGTGTGGAGACTTGCGGAGGAGCAGTGGAGATGTAGAGGAAACCAGGAACTGGATCGCAGGAGCCTGGAGTCGGCGTCCAAACACACACAGACACAAACAGGAGAGAGGGAGGGCCTGGCACGGACTAAGAGGAGGTGTATGTGGAGGGCGTGACAAAAATAAAGTGTAACCGAAAAAAGTCCAAGGTTCTTAGAAGGGCTACATTGCAAACAGATCAGGTGACTAACCCTTTCACATTTTAGTGTATACAGTTTCCTCAAGAAAGGCCATGAAGTGTCTGTCTTTATAGGGGCCCCACTCTCAGCCTCACAGAGATGATTCTTATGTCTCCATTTTCCCCCTTACGATTATGCCCTGCTGTGTGGCATGATCACTGTGCCTGGCAGAACTTGTGCGTTTGTGTTTGTGTGTGCATGCATAACTCTACCCAGGCATAAAAATTATAATATTTTAATATGCTTAAATTGATCTAAATTAAAAATATTTTAAATACAGACAGAGATGGATGGATGGATGGATGGATAGATAGGACTGTGAGAAACAGTTGAGGGAGAATAAAGGAGATGGAATTTTGAGGGGTTGGTAGCTGGTCAAGTGTTACATTACAAATCCAGAATGCACTCTACCCATTCTTGGATTGTTGTTTCTATGGAGAAGTACATTTTGCCTTTCGCAAATTAGTGCATTGCTAGCATTGCAATCACTTTGGAGATTCCATTTTCTTTGATGAGAGGGATACGAGGCTTGAGTGACTGGCTTGATTGACTGACTCCAAATCTATGGCCCAACAGTTAGTCAAACCGCAGCACCTTAGGGAAATACCTCAAAACTTGCTAATTCTATGCACATATTGATTAAAGACAAAATTCTAGCACATTAGATGCAAGAAGGATAAGATCGGTCTACAGCTTTCGTGTTTGTAGCTCCAAGTCATTTTACAGTTGACTTATCAGTCTAAATTTTGTTTCACTGAACAGCAGGCTTTACAAGCAATTTGAATATTTGTGATGTACCACAGGTTTTAATTGAAAAGCTGCAAAACATTGTCAAGGACATTGCTCCATTTCTCCAATTGATGTCTTCTAGTTGTTATAATATGAAGGACGTTGTAATGATCAGAAAGAGCATGCTGGGTTGGCATCTGGATGTCATTGTGAGATTAGAGTGCGCTGAGGCTGAAACAATTTCCTTGTTGTGATGGCCTTCTTGCTCACTTTTCCTGTACATGAATATGCATATATATGCATGCATAAGTGATTACATTTACACACGTTCACATAGACACAAATATGCACTCATGCACACAACCCAAGACACGAAAAACACTAAAAAACAGTCATTAGGGTTTGGGACAACATATTTCCTGGGTAATGAATATTGAGAACAGGGAATTGCCGACAGGTAGCTAGATAGCGATAAATCTGAATCTCCTAACAGTGTTCCCCATTGGTACAAGGATCTCTAAACTGGGGCGAGATGAATAAGTGAAAGCAGATGGATCTGAATAGTGTTTTAATGGATCCCAGGCCAGGCCTCGTCGGCCTTCCGTCAACGTAGCTAAGAAAACTGCGGCTTGGCTCATACAAAATGAACTGGACCCGCAAGGTCAAGTACACAAACAGGGAATAGAGAAGACCAAGGGAAGAGGGATGAGATTTGGCAATATTGAAAAACAGAGCAAAAGAAGAAGAGGGGAGACAGAGGGAAGAGGGAATGAAGGAAAAATGTTTTGGAGCAAGTGAGAGAGCCTGAAAGTAGAGAGAAAATATAACAGAACAACTAATTACTTACTGAGTTTAACTGAATGCTTTATTAGGGTTATATGTACATGGGAGAAAGCTTGTTGGTAGTCAAGTTTTTCTAAGACATAAAATCCAAATTCCTCTCTTATAAAGGAGTCCCACACATTTTAAGTATGAGACTAATACATTATTAGATACCATTATTTTTCTCACACCAGTCATGAGATATGTAAGAAATAAAGCCTCGATGAGGCCCAATCCTATCTCCTGGGAAGTTAATTTGCCACAGCATGAGTTCTATGATCAACCACTGCTCGTAATATAGAAAAACAATATAATATTGGGATAATAACTGGTCTGTTCAACAAAGAACACCATCCTCTTTATTTGAATATGCTCGGGGACGGGCACAGGTGTCTTTAACCTGAGGTACACTAATAGGATTCTGAAAGAACATTAATAGGTAATAGACAAAGATAACCGGTAAATATCCTAATTATAATAAGCATAACATGTAATTACAATATAATGGTTCAGGGTAGAATTCTCACACAATTGCGAATGGCAACTTAAAGAGGTTAGAGGAGAGGTGAAGTGGGTGCAGAGCCATGGTAATACTTGACAGGATTTAGAATGATTTATGTTTTGGTGGTTTGAATATAATCGTGCCAGCTGGCATTTTATTGGTCGGTACATATGGAAGCGTATAGTTAATTTAAATGTTAATGCAATCCCACATTGCATTTTCATTTTCCACTTTTTCCTGCATTATTTCAGTCAATATGGAAATTAAAATGCAATCACATGATTTGTATTAGAATTTTCATGTACTGATATGCACATTCGCTGTCAATATTAAAATGTTAATGAAAAGCCATTTGGCATTTCATTTTCGAAGTCATGCTTGCTTGGTGGTTAAAAAATTCAAATGTTAATTCAAATGTGAAAAGTGAGAAACAACACCACCCTTTGCAATTGAACTTCCACGCTCTGATGCTGTTTTCCTAACTTAGTTGCCCTATGCAGCTTAACACCACCTATCGGCATTGAGTTGTATAGCAGTTCTATAACTCCATTAGGAGTTGTCTGACATTGCCATTACCAACTACGAGCCTACTGACCGGTTTGAAGCAGTGTCACCTCCAACCGTCGATTCTGGAACAATGAACACAGACTTTCGTTTCCAATGGGGTAAATGTTGATGGGCCCTTTCCACAACTAGAGAACACAGACAAAACAAAGTAAACAGCTAAACCAATCAAAACGTCATCTGGGCTATCTACTGCGTTAGATGCATTGCCATATTTCAGAGACTTGTTGATGACTATCTAGCAAACATGAAACCATAATCGTGCTAGCTAGCGCTAGCTGGGACAATAATATGCACACTTTGACCAGTTTGCACAAGGCTAAATCTAGCTAAAAGGCATTATAATTGCTTTGTCCAAGCAATATTCACTCATGCATTAAGTTTGGTCAAGCAATTCATAATGCATGTTAGTTTTTCTTAACATTGTGCAGTGAACACCAGGTTGTAACACCATTTTCCAGGAAGAAATTGAATCGAGGAGTGTCTGCTCAGACACAACTTTGCTGGTTAGCTATTGTCTCCACCAAAGACTTTGGAGAAACCTTCCTAAAACGTATCTGTGCTCATACAAATAAAATAAACAAGAACATTGAATGATTTTCTACTTAGAATAATTGTTTCTCCGTTTTCATCAACCTTACACATAGATTTCCCTGACTACCTAGCCAACTAACTAAATGAGGTGATGTAACCTACTTGTCAAGTAGAAAGGTAGCCAACTCTTCATCACTGTTCACACAAACTTCAGTTCTCACTATCAAATGCAAAATGTACCCTTGTGTGTCTTATGCTCGCGTTGCTTCCGAATATTTTCATATCTGGAGCGTTCAATGTAGGCTACATGAACCCAAACAAAGCTTGTCATTGGCCTTCACCTCACACACCTTCAAGGAAGTACACGCCTACAAACGTCCCAGCCTTCTGCGTTTTACTTGCAACCATGGCACTGGTGATAGTGTCAGTCCTGACACTGCCAGAAACTGTTTTTAATGTTAACTGATGGTATGTAAGTAAGGGTTATTATTAGATATTTTAAATGGAAAATGCTGCATAGGGCACCTTTAATGAAAATGACATTGCAATGAGATTGCATTTTCATGTTCTACGGCCCTGTCATTCATTCTTTGAAGGCAGGACATTGTTTAACGTGCCAACCGGAAATAGGTAGGCTACAAACATAGATGTATGGGTACAATGGCAACTGCAGGGCTAGTCCAAGTAACATTGGATTTCGCAGATCATTTTGAAAGCAATTTGATTTCCTGGTCAGATGCTCATGACAGAATAGAAATGATAATTCAAAATGTAGCTGAATTCACTGCGATCACTAATAATAATGTTGACCCGTTAGTGTTGGCATCCCATGCATCTTTCTTTGTTGTTGTTTTATATCCACACCTGATGCTATGGAATATGACAGCTCGTTTGCTGTTCACTTCCTGCAGCAGTGCCTACACTTCAGAACTACTGAAGTTTTACATTTGGAGTCTGGTGCTCCACCGTCTTTACATCTTGGTTTGGGCATTCTTGACCTCTCTCAACTTTTCTTTTGAATTAATGTGTGTGGTTTCTGTGTGCACACGGCCCTGCAGTCTTATGCTCTTTTATTGGGATTGGTGGGGCGTTTACCTATGCTAATTAGGATCAACTGGTGCTTTCAAGGTACGAGGACAATGGGATTCATCATTATAAAACATAGGTGCGAACAATTCAGCGGTTAAAGAACACATCATGAATCTGACGTAGGCTTAGGACCTTTCTCAAGAACAAATTTAAGAAAAAACTTAGGAAGATATTGGTGAATGAGGCCCACTGTGCTTTCGTGTTACACATACTCAGATATAATACCGACATAAAAAGCAAAACATTATAAGCTTACCAGATACTTATTACATTTTTATACAAACAGCCATGAAAGATTCTTGTTTGATTTCCATTATTCTTCATTAATTATGATAAATGGATGTGGAAGGTGTTTGATAGCATGAGTAACTGTTGTGCTTTAATGGACATCGGATAAACTTACTAGTAAAACTAGTAACAGTGTTCATGAAGCATTAAATCATTAAATTTCCATGGGTTTTATTGAGGTACAATATCTATACGGTACAGCAAGATCTAGTGACAGCAAGTAGCAGAGAGCGAGCGAGAATCAATTTTTTCCCTCTGATGTGAAACCATCTATGCCTGTCTACATTGGCAACAATGTGTATACATTATTTATGTGTTAAATAAATGCTCCACACACTCTATTTCCCAAACCCAGATGCGCATACAAACGCACAGATACGCACATACACCCACGCATGCTCGATTGCTGGCACACACATACACAAAGACACACCAAACTCAATCTCTTTTTCTTCAATAGCCTGCAGTAGCACTACTCCACTTCTCTGTGGGGACATATTGAAGGTCCCTTTGTAACATTATTGAATTTAGCACATCAAATTCAGGTAGCTACATTGAGTCAGAGAATTCCGAGAGAGGGAGAGAGTACGGGAGGGAAGGAATAATGATTGTAGTTGGGTATGTCAATATCTAAAGGGAGGAAGTGTGAAGGTGGCTGTACATTTTACATCACCACATACGCACACAGACATGGGTAAAATGCTCAGACACAAATGCTACTGAGACAAATCAGATGCCTGTCTCTATTCAAAACTCAATTAATGCAATGGAAGACAGTGGAACCAAAAAATCTGAGAATTCAGATGTATTTCAGTACATCAGTATCGTTTTGGTTAGGAATTTTAATCCTGGTTGAGGTATACCAACAGTGCTTTGCAAATGGCCGGGCAGGGCCTAAAATTAATCCACAAAAAGCGGGAAATATTAGCATTGCCAGATACGATGTTTATTTCACTAGTCACGTTGGCAAGGTCCTCTGTCTTCCATTGTATTAATTGAGCTATATACAGTCCAAGTGTTTCATATGCTTTTTTAGAACATAAAAATACTCTGAAGTCAAGTATGAGTACATGCAACTTGTGATTTATTGCACATGAAAAAACTACCATCAATGTGCAGAGCACCCAAACCCCCCGCAATATTGCAAGTCGATTTGACCTCCTCAATGATATGCCATGATGAATCAGATTGATACAAAATTTGTGGTTTTCAGTTTTATTGGGCTCAATTTAAAAAGTGTTTTGACTGCCACAGTGGCTGGTGAACCACAGCGTTAATTTGAGTCTCTGGTAGAGGGTAAATGTTTAGGACTTAGCTATAGGGCTGAATTGTCTCATTGCTCTCTAGCAACTACTTGTGGTATGGTTGGCAACTGCAAGCTAAAACTGTAGTTGTTTGGCATTGAATGCACTCTCCTCCAAGCACACATGTACTCTTGAATAGTTCTTGTTTGAGCAAGCACTTTAATAAGAAGCATAGTGGCTAGGTGAGATGTTCTGATGAGGATATATTATTCAATATGACCCCCTCCTAACCTGAAGAGTTGTTGACGTGATGCAAGGCCATAATTGGGAATTGGATCACAGAATTGTGGGGAGAGAAATATTGGGTCAAGTCTGGGTTAAAAACCTCAAACTTGGAAATAATACTCAGAAATTGTGACAGTTATGTTAATACTCTGTTTTTATACATATTTTGGAGTTTTTATGAAAAAAATATATAACCCATTAATTAGAGAGATTTTTTGTAAGAATGCTTGGGGCTTTAAGTGGTATCATTACTTGTGTGGTGCACCAGGAAAAGAAAGTGTGTATAAAGTTACCTACACTTGCTAAAGTTTTCACCAAATATATCCAAGCAGTCAACTATGACATGCCCAATGTGTAAGTTGCCTTGGATTTTAGCAGTTCTCAAAGACCTTGTTTAAAATGGCTGAACATGGCACATGCAGTATACCTCACATGCGCACTCTCCCTTCTGTGTGTGGTAATTGGCTGCTGGCTGACATTGCTCTAAGTGCGGGGTATTGAGGCTTCTGCAGCCCGGAGCACAGTGATTGGAGCCACATCACAGACAGAGACAGCCCGCCACCGCCCACCGTCAACCACACCACACCACACACAAACTCACCAGACCAAAAAGATGTGCACAGCTTACAGAAAGTCTGCACATTCTAGTCATTTATTTTCTTTGACTCTGTCTCTAGTCTTTCTTGTCCATCCCTCTAAGGGTCTCCAGGCTTCAAATGCATATCTAATCGAGCATTGTTTAATTGGGGAATCTGACACACAGGAAAGGAAAACAAATAAACAAAGCAAATTGGTGGACTGGAGTCTTTAGTAATGTTGACAATTAAGATGGCTTTCCGTCCTGTTTTCGTGATATTTTCCACACAGATATGGAAATAGTAGTGGCAAGAGACCTTGTGTAACTTTTAAAGGTCAGAGATCAAAGTAATGGGCTACAGCTTCCTATAGGGGGCCACTATGGCAGACCACTGCCTACTATGTTGAAACATACTGTAGTGGAATCTAATGGACACATGCCCCTGCTTTGATCGTGCACCTTTGTCCCCTTCTGTCTTCATGTGTCTGGTCTGAAAGGAAACTGTCAGTAAGGGTGGCAATGACAAGACAGTAAGACAATTCAAACTGTCTCACCTCCCTCTTGGTTGGCTAAAAGCTTTCTTCTGCTTGCATATCTGATTGCGGCAGTCAAAATGTGGTTGATACCATGGACAACATCATTTGATGATTGTCTGAGGTTTTGCATACGAGGTCATGGGGAAATGTTACATAGACATCATTCTTTAGGAAATTGTTTAATTGGTTTTCCTTGATGATCTTTATTTTACCTCATCAGAATAAACATGCTCTTCCCTCTCAAAAATATGGAACCAACTGTGCATCGGGGCCCTGATTAAACTATTAACTAGCATGAAATATTCATTATACTGCAGTATAAATAGCTTTTCTTCATAATTAATTAGTTAGTTATGATAAAAGTTTAATTGGAGTTAAATGAAATGGGGTGTTACCAATAAGTGCCTATTGTCATTTTTATTATCTTACATGAGTTTTGATCCCCCTCCACTTCACAATGCAAATACAATGCTTGGCATAATGTTCATCGCTCAATATTTTCTTTGTGTCTCTGTCTATCTTCTATCTCTTACCTTTGTCTTCTCCCCTCTCCCTGTGTCTCTCTGTACTCTCTCTCCAGTGATGGATGGGCAGATCGCGATGAGGTGGTGGAGGGGTACGAACAGGAAGCAGAAGGCGGGATCACCATGAAACTACAGTCAGAGGAAGTGAAGTCATTTGATGACTACTTCCTGAAGCTGCGTCTGGACACCAACACACGGAACCCGTGGTTCCCAGAGTTCTGGCAGTACCGTTTCCAGTGCCGGCTGGCTGGACATCCACAGGAGATGAAGAAGTACAAGAAAGTCTGCACAGGTGAGAGCCACTAATAAACTGCATTACTCGGAGTGGAGTGAGGAATGGTCAGTTTGGGATCAGCAAGAAAATTCATATTTTAATATTTTAATCTACAAAAACAGTGGGAAGAAAATACAATTGTCAGATGAATATCATATTTCCTATTGGAACGTTAGTAAATGTTGAGTTTGGCAAGGAACAATATGAGGTCTCTGAATGATAAAAAAGTGTAACTAATTGTTGGACAATTATCTTAATTGTATGTAAATTAATCAGAAAGTATTTATTTCCATTATGTGAAATTCATGTTTTGGACATTAGAAGTTTTGTTCCAACAGTGAATATGGTTAATTTTATATATATATATTTTCACACAGGCCAGAAAATGTATGATAATCTGTTGTCTTCTTTTTTCCTCTCCAAATACTGTCTCTGCCTACAAAAGGTGATCTAGGTAAATAGAGTTGTTTTCACCCCCCAATTAATCCTATTATTCACCAACCAATTACATTGATTAACATAGCGATTACATTAATCACCTGAAATAATGCTCAATAAGCATGCTTTTTAAGCACTTTGTTAGAAAAGCTCTTTTAAGTATTGCCGTTATTGTGAGTGTACTCACCTCAACACAAAAAATGTATTACATGTTCTACTTTGCAATAACTGACTCACTTGAGACCTAATTAATTCAATATAGTTTGATCTAAGCATTCAAAACATTAAACCTTTACTGAGCAGTTTACTGTAGTGTCAGTCCGCTGTGTGTCTTATGTTATTTTCTCTTCCTAAAGATCTCCAAGGTGGTAAGTGTATAATTTCAAGTTTATGGAAACAATGACTCTACCTGCACTTGCACTATATAATCACTTCACTTGGGCAGGACATGTAGAGTTTGACTGGTGCTAGTTCCAAGGAAAATGTTGGCTTGCTATCTCTAGACCAGTGAAACAAATAGATCCAAATTGGCTGCTTTGTACAAGGAAAGCCCTGGGCAAGGGTCAAATCAGTCAAACTCTACAGTATAAATTGTTATGTGTTTCTTTAACTACTGCAGTGTGGAGAGAGCACGAAAAAAAGAATGAGTCACTGAAACACACGGTTCACGACCCCTTTCAGTTCAGAACAATGATATAAAAGAGATTTGTTCTATATACACTAGGACAATAGATGATCCCCTCTGCTGCCTAGCTGCATGATCGCCTCAGACAAAATAAGGCCATTTGGTAAATGTATTGAGAAACAATAGAAGAGACGGAGACAAAATGGAGGACATTTAAGCAGTCTATGAAAATAATGTTGCTTGAGTTTAACGTCAGGTAGGGCGAAAAAATATAATAAAAATACTATTAGTGCTAAGGTTGCTAAGGTTCACCCATCCCCTGTGACTTTTTACATGACCACCTTTGATTTGTCAGTTGTATTGCCTGACAATGCTTTAAGCTGGCTGACGAAAATGCTTCTTCCACAATATGATGTCCACAGACTTCACAGTTCTGTATCCTTCGGAAAAAAGGTTGAGCCTTTGGACGCCTTATTGTGACCTATGCAACCCATCTATCAATTATATTGTGCTGCATTCAGAGTGTATTTTCGTTCACTTTTTAAATTCCGAACTCAAGCTGTTTACAGTTTGACTAAGAAGGAAGTTTTACAATTCTCTTGTGGTACAATACTCTGTGTGCCTAAATGTACCCATTGACATACAACCATATAAATTCCACAAAAACAAACAAAATGGCCACCGTCCATAGAAAACAACATAAAACAATCCCAAACCCCCACCCATTTTGACATTCTGATAATTTACCACTGATCCCCAGGCAATGAGAGTCTTCATGAGAACTATGTCCAGGACAGCAAGATGGGCTTTGTCATCAATGCCATCTATGCCATGGCCCACGGTCTCCACGATATGCACAGCGAGCTTTGCCCCGGCCAGCCCGGCTTGTGTGAGGCCATGGACCCCATCGACGGCAGCAAGCTGCTAGACTACCTCCTCAAGACCACTTTCCGAGGAGTTTCAGGAGAGGACGTGTACTTCGATGAGAATGGGGACACTCCGGGCAGGTGAGGGAGGTGGTGATGGGTGGAGGAGGTGGAGAAGGGGGCTGACAGGAAGGTTGGTATGGAGAATTGTCTATGGGGAAGATTTTGTGTGGAATTACAATGAAATACACTATGAATGGGCATATATTGTACGCGCACACATGCAGGCTCACAAACAAAGACAGAGAGCATGTGTAACCATATTCATGGAGTCTGGAACAGATCGAATGTACACTATAGTTCAAAAGTTTGGGGTCACTTAGAAATGTCCTTGTTTTTGAAAGAAAAGCAATTTTTCTGGCCATTAAAATCTCATCAAATTGATCAGAAATACAGTGAAGACATTGTTAATGTTGTAAGTGATTATTGTAGCTTATTGTAGCTTTTAATGGAATATCGACATGGGCGTACAGAGGCCCATTATCAGCAACCATCATTTCTATATACCAATGGCATGTTGTGTTTGCTAAATTAAGTTAATCATTTTAAAAGGCTATGTGAAAGCCTTTATCATTATAAAAGACTATGAGAAAACCCTTTTGCAGTTATGTTAGCACAGCTGAAAACTGTTTTGCTGATTAAAGAAGCAATAAAACTGGCCTCATTTAGACTAGTTGAGTATCAGAAGCTTCATCAGAAACAAAGAACTTTCTTCTGAAACTCATCAGTTTATAATTTTTCTGAAAAATGAAGTCTGTTCCATACAAGAAATTACCAATAAACTTAAGATCTCGTACAACGCTATGTACTACTCCCTTCACTGGACAGCGCAAACTGTCTTTAACCAGAATAGAAAGACGAGTGGGAGGCCCTGGTGCACAACTCAGCAAGAGAACAAATAGTGTCAAGTTTGAGAAACAGACGCCAGGTCACAGGTCCTCAACTAGCAGCTTCATTAAACAGTACCCCAAAACAAGTCTCAATGTCAGTGAAGACTGAAGAGGCAACTCAGGAATGCTGGCCTTTTTTCCAGTCTTCCTCTGTCCAGTGTCTGTGTTCTTTTGCCCATGTTAATCTTTTCTTTTTATTGGCTAGTCTGAGATATGACTTTTTCTTTGCAACTCTTCCTAGAAGGCCAGCATCCCGGAGTCGCCTTTTCACTGAAATTTCTAAATGACCCCAAACGGTGGTGTATCTATGTGCAGTAGCGGTCATTTCCACTTATCTGCAGTCAGTCTCTTTTGTGTCACTGCCACACATAAGAAAAACACACCTGGTCTGCAGTTATTCAGCTGAAGGTACTGCAGTTCTTAAACATGGCCTTGCAGTCATATCAGATCCCAGTAGTTCTGGGTTGAAAGCTGGGGTAAGTAACTTTACCTGAAGTATCTCTACAACACTCCCAACGACATTGTTTGTGAGCAGGATAATAGGTGTCTGCTCAAAGCAACAGTTTTGTTATCAGTAAATTACCCACTACGTGTTCTTTCTTCTTTTCTCTCTTTATCTCCGATTCTCACCTTGCTCTCCCTCTCTCCCTCCCTTTGTCACCCACCCCACCCCATCAGGTATGACATCATGAACCTGCAAAGTGTCGGTGATGGTAGCTATGACTACCAGCAGGTGGGCTCGTGGCATGAGGGCATCCTGAACATCGATGACTGGAAGCTTTGGATGAATAACAGCGACATGGTTCGCTCTGTCTGCAGTGACCCCTGTTCCAGGGGACAAATCAAGGTACGTGCACAACTAAGGCCAAACCGGACCGGACCTGGGTGAATTAGGATAGTATTCGGAACTGTTCTGACTGTTTTTCTGATGTGACGTTTTTGAGCTGAATTAAATAAGCTCTGGAAATGTATCCCTTGCTTAGTAAATAATGATTTGTAGGTCAGACTTTGTGTCTGCGATTGGACAGGTATGATTTTCATTGTTCATTCACACAATGCAGTGGAACGTAATATAATTGATCTTGAGGGAACAGCTTGAGTCCCTCTAAGCAGAGACAGTTTTATTTAGCCTGGCCATAAGTCACCCAAAGGGAGCATGCACACTCTCCTCTCTGCTTTGGCTGGAGCCTGCTAATGCTTTGTTAATAGCCCAGTGTTCTGTTCATCACCCTGTTCTACATATCACGGCTCTGATGAAATCCACTCTGGGAACCGGAGTATGTAAATGCAAACAAGCTTGTCTTTTGGAAATGTGTTTATGTGCTGCGAAGAGAAAGCTGTTACACCATATAGATTCTTAATAAAATGCACCCAAACTGATCGATAGTTAAAAGTTGTTAGCGGTTCCATCCTGATATACCACTGCATGAAGAAAGCACCATGGTGGTCTGTATTTGATCAGGGTTGGTGCACGTGAGCAGTCTGATTTGTCGCTGGTTGTGCATTGTAATCATTTGAGCTGTAAGCTTGTGACCTCTGGAGTTGACATTTTGTCTGTAAGCTTGTGACCCCTGACCTCTATGTGATCAGGTGATCAGGAAGGGCGAGGTGAGCTGCTGCTGGATCTGCACCACCTGTAAGGATAACGAGATCGTCCGGGATGAGTTTACCTGTCAGGCATGTGACCTGGGCTGGTGGCCCAACGAAGACCTGGAAGGTAACTAACACATAAACGGGGAATCACCTATTCACGTGTTTTGATAACTGACTATCGCTTTGATCTGGCTCAAGTGACCCCAGCTCATACCATCTATAAACCCACCATCATAGATTGGATAATCTTGACCCTTTCTCTGTAAAGCTAAATTTCATCAATGTTTTACACAGGCTGTAATTGGTGTCTCTTTTTGCATTGTCGTCGTCCTTTTTAAGCATTATAATATCCATCACACCCACAGCCATCGAGAATCAAATTTTAAGCTATTGGCTGCTGCTGGATGCAGTGCAACACGGGCTGTGTAGCAGCTTTCACTGATTTCAAAGGAAGTGTTCCCATGTTTTATGCTGGCATTGCCAGATACCAGTGGGGGTTGTTTAGCACAGCTGTTAGCTTGTGTGAAAATATCACAGCTGATATTTTCTGTGCTTGTTCTGTGATATTTTTAAATAGAAAGATAATCTGTGAATAGTTCCAAAGTGTTTTGTTTATCAAATGCCCCCCAAAATACAGTGAACTCCAAAAGTATTTGGCTCCATATTCTCACACTGGATTCAAAATAATAGCGTGACTATCCAGTTAAAGTGCAGACTATCCAAAGCAGATATCATACTTGGTCACTTGTCCACTGTATGCAATGACTGCAACCCATAAACCTCACCAGATACTCAGTATCCTCCCTGCTGATGCTTTGCCAGACCTATTCTGCAACCATCTTAGGTTCCTGCTTGTTTTTGTCCCATTTTGCCTTCAGTCTATTCGTTAGCATTTGAAAGGCATGCTCAATTCTATTATAGTCAGGAAATTGACTTGGCAAGTCAAGAACTCTCTACTTTTTGCCCTTGAAAAACTCCTTGGTAGCTATGGCAGTGTGATTGGGGGCATTGTCCTACTACATGAGGTAGTGCCGTCCAATGAGTTCAAAAGCATTTGGTTTTATCTGAGCGGACAAAATGTTGCTGTACAATTTAGAATTCAACCTGCTTCAGCATACTGCAGTGACATTATCAATGATGATAAGTGATACAGTTCCAGTGGCGGCCATATACAGTGGATATAAAAAATCTACACACCCCTGTTAAAATGCCAGGTTCTTGTAATGTAAAAGAATGAGACAAAGATAAATCATGTCAGAACATTTTCCACCTTTAATGTGACCTATAACGTGAACAATTCAATTGAAAAACAAACTGAAATCTTTGAAGGGGAAAAAGAAAAAATAGAAAACTCACAATAACCTTGTTGCATAAGTGTGCACACCCTTCCACTAATACTTTGTTGAAGTACGTGTTGATTTTATTACAGCACTCAGTCTTTTTGGGTAGGAGTCTATTAGCATGGCACATCTTGACGTGGCAATATTTGCCCACTCTTCTTTGCAAAAGCGCTCCAAATCTGTCAGATTGCGAGGACATCTCCTGTGCACAGTCCTCTTCAGATCACCCCACAGATGTTCAATTGGATTCAGGTCTGGGCTCTGGCTGGGCCACTCCAAAACGTTAATCTTCTTCTGGTGAAGCCATGCTTTTGTGGATTTGGATGTGTGCTTTGGGTCGTTGTCGTGCTGAAAGGTGAACTTCCTCTTCATCTTCAGCTTTCTAACGGACGTCTGAAGATTTTGTGCCAAAATTGCCTGGTATTTGGAACTGTTCATAATTCCCTCCACCCTGACTAAGGCCCTGGTTCCAACTGAAGAAAAACAGCCCCAAAGCATGATGCTGCCACCACCATGCTTCACTGTTGGTATGGTGTTCTTTGGGTGATGTGCAGTGTTGTTTTTTGCGCCAAACATACCTTTTGGAATTTTTCCAAAATTTCAACCTTGGTTTCATCAGACCATAACACATTTTCCCACGTGCTTTTGGGGGACTTGATATTTGTTTTTGCAAACTTCAGCCGGGCTTGGATGTTTTTCTTTGTAAGAAAAGGCTTCCGTCTTGCCACCCTACCCCATAGCCCATTCATATGTAGAATACGGGAGATTGTTGTCACATGTAGCACACAGCCAGTACTTGCCAGCAATTCCTGCAGTTTCTTTAATGTTGCTGTAGGCCTTTTGGAAGCCTCCCTGACCAGTTTTCTTCTCGTCTTTTCATCAATTTTGGAGGGACATCCGGTTCTTGGTAGTCTCTGTTGTGCCATATTTTCTCCACTTGATGATCACTGTCTTCACTGTGTTCCATGGTATATCTAATGCTTTGGAAATTCTTTTGTACCCTTCTCCTGACTGATATCTTTTAACAATGAGATCCCTCTGATGCTTTGGAAGCTCTCTGCGGACGATGGCTTTTGTTCTGAGATGCAACTAAGAAAATGTCAGGAAAATCCTACTAGAATAGCTGAACTTTATTTGTGATTAATCAGAGTCACTTTAAATGATGGCAGGTGTGTAATGACTTCTATTTAACATGAGTTTGAATGTGTTTGGTTAATACTGAACTCAGCCACATCCCCAGTTATAAGAGGGTGTGCACACTTATGCAACCAGGTTATTGTAAGGTTTTTATTTTTCATTTTTCCCCCTCGAAGATTTCAGTTTGTTTTTCAATTGAATTGTTCACATTATAGGTTACATTAAAAGTGGAAGAAGTTCTGACATGATTTAACTTTGTCTCATTCTTTTACATCACAAAAACCTGGCATTTTCACAAGGGTGTGTAGACTTTTTATATCCACTGTAAGTATTAACTTTTTCAGGTTAACTAGTGTTTTTGTACCTTGCACATCAGCCTCTATACTTTGGCTGGTGAAGTTTTCTTTGTACTGTAGTGGCTGAAACATCTCAAGTAAGCTCAAACATTCTTCAGCTTTGAAGATGTTATTCAGCCATCCACTTCTGTGGTCTTTCATGGTATACCAGGGGGGTATTCCATCAAGGCAGATAAAGGAAAATCCAGGCTGATTTCAATAAGTCTGGCTAATTTAAGTGAGAGTTCCGTTCCATTACTGTGGCTTATAGGAGTCCCTGCTCAGTAACTAAGGTAACTAGCCTGCTCCCTCGCAGGCCAACAGTCAAGCTTAATTTAGCTGTGTTTCAAGGAATGTCCAACAGGCGGAAACAGAACCCCAAAAAAACATTGTGTATATTCTTGCTCGCATTACTTTTGTCCTGTTCGTGTTCGGAAACACAAATTCAGAATTTTTTCTGTCATTGTGACCAAGCATGAATTGACGTGTTTAATTTAGTTCCAAAGAACATATCAATAAAAATAAACAAGTTAAAAAAAGTATTTCTTACCACTTTCTTCAAAAGCCAATAGTTAATTGACATAGGCTTAGACTATGGCTGAATCTCAAATCGGATACTACATACTATGTACTACAAGTACAGTACGTACTTCGCGGATGATGGTAAAGTACATACTGTTTAGTATATAGTAAGCTAGTATGCCAGTATCGGGACTGATTGGGACCTACATTGTCATAATAAGGTGTCTCAACATAACATTTTGTTGCGCATTAACATCACGCCAAGTTTGAGTATTTTGCTTGACACCATTAAGCATTGTGTTAAACTTACTAACGTTTCTTATGAAGTTTACTTCCACCACAAATAGCATCTATGAACTGTATGTTTTTTTCCACTGGCCGTTTTAAAAGCTTATAAGCCAGTAATACTAGTATCTTACTGCTTGAAAAAGTCATGAGAATAGAGCAATTGCTAGCAAGACTGAAGACGAACTTTACACTGCCAAAGATATTTCATTTCAGGGCACAACAACGTTCGACATTGATGCAGTAACTATCAATATAGGTGATGATAACTGACTGTTTCGTCAAGTGAAAAGATGAGAGAACCGTGAAAACCCCTCCTCTTTCACTGGGCAAGATGGTGTGGTCTACATTACCCCAACAAACATGAATGGGTGCATAATTCGAAAATCCACTAGAAATAGTAGACCATTGGCATACTATTTTCAGCGTACAATGGTTTGAGCCATACTAATCTTCTCACATACTAATCTGGCATACTATATAGTATGCAAGTACGCGATTTGAGATTTAGCCTATATAAGCAGTGCATCTAAAGACCTGCTAGTTGCAATCAAATATGGCATGTCCATTCCTCAAGAACTTGTGCATGCCAGTCCCCATCTGGACCTGTGGATGCAGACTATGTCAATCGGAAATCTTTCCACAACCTAAACGTAGAGGCATCTATTGGGGGCATGTGTCCACAAACAGTCAGGCAGAATAGTAGCAATTGGATTTGGATTAAATGTGCACATCTGTACAAATAGATCAAATACGTTTGGATGTCAACACTTCTTTGGATTTAAATCCTGTTACCCTGGCAGTTGTTCACAGAAATGTCAATTTCAAGGTCTGCCTCACACAAAGTAGTCACTGTACTGTACAGATGTAATGTTTCACTTTACCTCATCAGCACAGATCAATCAGAAAAAAATCTGGTATTTCCTTTCCTAACCAAGTATGTCATAGCACTAACATGTAGCTGCAGAAGGCCTATGCAAAACCAGATGTGAAACCTCACACAATGTCAGACCCAAAGTTAAAAATATTATTCTGGAATTTGAACAATGTTGAGATGATTCTGAACTGGAATTTACATTTTGAAAGACACCACTGCATGAACTCTTCTTAGTCATGCTGAGCAATTTAAAATGAATGCTCTGCCAAGCAAAGACTGCCACATCATTGGTGACCCTCTATGCTGTCAGATGATCTGCAATGGAATTTGCCTGATATATAATAGCCCTTGCCACATTCTTTTTTGGCTATTCAGTTGGCCCTTGTTGAGATGTAACCGCCAAGAATGAATATAGGCCAAGGCTTACTAGGTCAGAAAGGCTTCAAGCCTCACCGAATTAGGCTAATTAACAGTAAATGCATTGTAGTTATGTCAGTTCACATAAGTTAGCCTAATAATTTTGATTGATCATAAATCTGATATCATCCAGCCTGATAATATAGCCAGTCTTACTTATCTAGTGATCTGAATGGTCATTTATTAAAAATTAAACAATGAGTAGGCTATATGACTTACGCATTTAATCTGTCAGTAACTTTTTGCAAAGCTATCTCCCTCGCCTTGACAATTGCGGCAGTATTGCCCTTTTTAGTGACGACTCCTTTAAATTCTTCATAAAGTCCCATCAGCAGGGTTTGTTCCGTTGTTGAGAAGATCGCCACTCTAGTTTTCGCTATTTTTGCGACATACTATCTTCATTTCGATGATCGCTTGTTCTGGGCTGCTTATGTACTCTGTGCGCGTGCACAATGCAAGCTTGTTTAAGCCTGGTTTGGGTTAACGTTGTCCAGACACGGCTAAATTGCGTTAATGGAACGGCTTGAGCCTTTAGTGGAGGATGGCGTTTATTCAAGCCGGGCTTTTTCAGTAAAGCGCGGATTTCATTAGCGGCGTTGATGGAATACCCCCTAGGTCATTTGCCTTTGTTTATTTTGTCATGTCTTATATTTTGATTGAAGTTGGCCTCATGAAGGCCAACTTCACTTGCATTGACACTTCTTCGGTTGTCATGTTGTCCGACACCAACAATAGACCCCAAATGCTTGACATCTCTCTTATAAATGCATTTCAATGCAAACAAACACAGGTCTAATAATAAATAGCCAATTGTCCACATACATTTGGTACCCTAAAATGGGAAGACTATGTACAAAATGTGCTGTAATTTCTAAATGGTTAATCCAATAAAATTAAATAAAATAATTTAAAATTTTAAGTGCTGGAATACAGAAGCAAAAAATAAACATGTTACTGTTCTAAAGTTTTGGAGTTCAAAATACAGACTTACTTATTTGGTGTCTGTAAAAGGTCATTGGGAGTTTATGCTTCAACACTATACATCTCATTAATTTGAAAAAGAAAATATTAACATTCATCGCATAATGGTAATGGCTACATTTATATACATTACAAAATAGAATTTATTAGATCTAGTGCCTGGGAGTGTATACTACTCAGGCTACTTGCAATCCCACAGTATGACATTTTTTTTTATGATTTAAAATTTGAAAAATCATAACACATTTTGATTTGAACATATTTAAGATGTTCGTGTTTATTTCAGACCATAACATCCGTAACAAAAAGGGGAAACATCTGTATTTTAAATGCTTCTGTCATGTCTTTCTTTTCAAATTTCTATTGTTGACTTGACCCAAGAGATACTCACAGTTTTGTTAATATGTTTAGTCTTAACAAAAGTCTTGTCCACTTCATGCAGTATGTGTAACACTTTTAATTACCTTAATTTCTCCAAAATGCAAATATTTTGAAGTCCACTTTTTATGGAAACATTTCCCCCAAAGGGTACTATAGAACCAAAAATAAAGGTTTAGTTTCTATTTTGTTTGTTTATTCTTTGAGACATTAAAGATTTTTTGTGCAAATATAATTTCCATAAGGTTGGGAATTGTGCCTAGTTTACTGATTGTTACACTGTTTCTACAGACACTATATCACCAAAAGACTGTCTCTGCTTGTACTATGGCACTGCCAAGCCTTCTGTACTTTCATCTCAACTCTCGCTCTCTCTCATCTACTTTATTTCAGACTCTGTCTCACCTTCCACCTCTCGGTGAACTCCCCTTCCCACTCCTCTCCTCATTTCTCTCTACTGTCTTCCTATTTTCTTCTTGCTGTCATGGCCCGGGCATCATTTTGACAGCAATTTGGGACAAGCTGGAGGGAGCTCGTCTCCCCATGCACAGCTGTTGTTAGGTGAAAAATCCCATTAGCTCATTGAGAGACTGTTGGTAGATCTACAAAACAAATTCGTATGAGATTAAATATTCATCTTTCCTGTGATCCCCTATGCATGTGGGGAATACTAAGAGATATCATTCCCATATTCACGTGGAAATAATAATCTATAATTTGCCTTCCTTTTATACCAAAGCTTTGTCATTCCTGGTTACTGTGGAAACCAGTTTCATACCAGCTTTCAAAGGGAATGTGTTGTGCACTTGAGGAAGGATTGAATTATTCAAAGGTTTACTCAAAACACTGACAGACTCATTTAGCGGAGAGGAAAAGGGATTTGAAGCTTTGCCACCCTTGTCCATTGGCAATGTGTGAGCCTCATGCCTTGATAAACTAAGCTTGTTGGATATATGGACAGAGATAAGTTAGCTCAGCAGTGAAACTTCTAAATGGACACTATTCTCAAGATCATGTTTTTTTGTACAGTGATGATATTAGTCATTCACTTTCTCACTTTTAAAACTGGAGAAGCATATCTCAGATGCAGATAATATTCTTGCATTGTTAGATAACTAGCTATTTCAGAAATATTCTCGTGATGAGGCTTACATGATGCTGGTTGAAACTGGCATAGACACAGGCAGACCTAGCCTCTGATGGCACTGACTCTAATGCTATTAACCAAGAGTGCTGTGTATTACAGGGGTTTTAAGCTGAGTCTGGGGACGGTTCTCCCACTAAGCCCTTGCAAGTCTAAGTGTGTGTTGGATGACAAATCACCGCTATGATACTTTGCAGCAGAAACATAAAAGAAAATCTGACAGTTTCGGAGCATGTGAGTGCTTGTGTGTGTGTTATCGACTGTTGGGCCATCTTCTAAGTGCTACGATCATCCCTACGCACTTCTTGACTAAATCTGTTTGCTAGTCCTCTGTCTTGGTCTCCTCCCTTTCTTGTCTGTGGCCCCATGTTCCCCTTATTTCAGTTCACATGCTCCAACTGTTACTGTGACAACAAGGGTGTCTTTGTGTTCTTCTGTCCCCTGCAGGCTGTGTGCCCCTGCCTCTGAAGTACCTGGACTGGTCTGACGTCGAGTCCATAGTAGCCGTATGTTTGTCCTGCGTGGGTATCCTGGTCACCCTCTGGGTCACGTTGGTCTTCGTGCTGTACCGTGACACGCCTGTGGTCAAGTCGTCCAGCCGCGAACTATGCTACATCATCCTGGTCGGTGTCCTACTAGGTTACATCTGCCCGTTCACCCTGATCGCCTATCCCACCGTGACCTCTTGCTACCTGCAGCGCCTCCTGGTGGGCCTGTCGGCTGCCATGTGCTACTCAGCCTTGGTCACCAAAACCAACCGCATTGCCCGAATCTTGGCAGGCAGCAAGAAGAAAATCTGCACCAAGAAGCCCCGCTTCATGTCCGCCTGGGCCCAGGTGTTCATCTCCTTCTTCCTCATCAGCCTTCAGCTCGTCCTGGAGATAACCCTGATCATCCTGGAGCCACCCATGCCCGTCAAGTACTACCCCAGCATCCGGGAGGTCTACCTCATCTGTAACACCAGCACGGTGGGCATGGTGGCACCGCTGGGCTACAACGGCCTGCTCATCATGAGCTGCACCTACTACGCGTTCAAGACGCGCAATGTCCCGGCCAATTTCAACGAGGCCAAGTACATCGCCTTCACCATGTACACCACCTGCATCATCTGGCTGGCCTTCGTACCCATCTACTTTGGCTCCAACTACAAGATCATCACCACCTCCTTCTCTGTGAGCTTGAGTGTCACGGTGGCGCTGGGGTGCATGTTCACGCCCAAGATGTACATCATCATCGCCAAACCGGAGAGGAATGTGAGGAGTGCTTTCACCACATCCGACGTGGTCAGGATGCATGTTGGAGACGGAAAGGCTGCTCAACAGAGCAAGAGCATCCTCAATATGTTCCGTAGGAAGAAGAGCGGGAACGGAAGCACCAAGTGAGTAAAATTCAGTGGCGTTCAGAACTCAGTATCTGGAGATCAGATCAAATGGAAGGATAGAATAAGGCCTGAACACCTGATGTGAACCAACCATTATGTTCCACTTAGAAAGAAAAGGTTCCAAAATGTTTTTTTGTCTGTCCACTTAAGAGAACCATTTTTGGATTCAGTTAAATAATTTTTGGTTCAAGATAGAACCTTTTTGTGTTCCATATGTAATGTATAAACGTTTACATGGAACCCAAAAGTGTTCTACCTGGAACTAAAGGGGTTTTACCTCAAACCCAAAGGATTCTACCTGGAACCAAAAAAGGATTAATCAATGGTTTCCCAAAAGCGACAGCGAAAGAACCCTTTTGAAACCTTTTTTTCGGAGTGTGTGGCCAGAAGTCATTAGGTTGGGAGAAATACGAGTATGTAGAGGCTTTACTCTGTCATTCTGTTGTCTTTGTCTACCCAAATATATTGTCTTACAATGTGTGTATGACTAAAAATTTCCTTGGTAGATAAGCCAATCAAAAGCAAAATATGATATTCATTCAGATTTAAAAGTGTAATGGAAAAAAATGTTAATTTACCTCACCAGAGGGCATATTTTCAAACCTAGTCCAATTGCAAGATTCACACAAAATAATGGGAGAGTACACTTCATGTATGCCAGTTAAACAATAGATTGTATAGATTTTCAACTGGATTTCTAATAAGCGTTCCACAGCAAAACACACGGACAGTGTCTAAAGGAAGGATTGAGACGGGGGATGAGAAGAACGTTGTGTTTGAAAGTTGTCTCTCCCCTCTGCTCTACTAATTCTCACCCAACCTCTGCCAACGGACACAGGTTGACTCTGACAGGCTAATGTATAGACTATGCTCGGCAAACTCCTGTCCTTGGGGGCTGCAGCGTCTTCAGACAATAATGTGTCTTTAGAAGGGTCTACTAAACTTCTTCATAGCACAAGACTGGTTGGCGATAACAAGGTATGAATGACAGCGAGTAGACGCTGCAGCCTTCAAGGGAAGGATATGCACACAGCTCTGGTTTAGGTGTTTTTGGTTTATCTTGAATCATCCCCTTACATTTATCCCAGTTTGAAGCATGAAAGCCTCTCTCTCCCCGACTAATTACACAAGAAAGACACACCTAACCTAGCCTGCTACGCGCAGCACTAAAACCCTGTGTCATCACATTGTCTCAGACAGTAAAGGCGCCAGACACATTTTGTAAATGCATGTTGCCCATCTTAGCATGATAAATACTTACTGTAGATCAAAAAAAAATCTCAAATGGTTGGATGGCTCATAGTCTTTTTTAATTCAGAGTTCATAATGCTGTTCAACAGCACATTATGAAATTATGAATCACCAGCCACTGTTTAAGTGCCCAGATTTGCAGACGTTATGCCACTTAGAGCTAGTGAATGAACCACAACACCGCTGCCTGTTAATGTTGTTAAAGCGTCTATACAAGTATTTTAACATGCATTGAGAAATGTTGAAATGCTCCTGTTCTTCTGTTGTTGTTGTTGTCTAACCCTTCCCCCGGGCGATCCCCGTTAGTAATGGCAGTCTTTATCTCGTTCATAGTTCTAATGGCAAGTCTGTGTCATGGTCTGAACCAGGTGCAAGACACCCTCAGAAGGGGGGGAATGTGTGGCACAGACTGTCTGTGCATGTGAGGAAACAGGAAGCCGGCTCGAATCAGACGGCGGTCATCAGGCCCCTAACTAACGCCCCCGTCGACCCCCACAGCTGCAACCCCCACCGACAAAACCAAGGCCCTGGCACAGACCCCCACCTCCCCCCCACACACCCCGGCACCAACGCACTGTACAACTTGGCGGAGGACGAGGGCGGGGAAGTGCGCCCCCTCTGGACCCCCCCCCACTCCCACTCTGGAACGCTCCGAGGGCAGGACTCAGAGGAGCCCCCCTCTTATTCTCCCTCGATGGACTGTACCAACGAGCGTTTGCAGGGGAACTTGGTGGACACGCACAGCTCCAGTGGATTTAATGACAAGACAGGTGCCTCCGGCATTCAGGCGAGCTCCACCAGCCATCCCTTGAGCTACACCTCTCAGCAGCCTGGTCCCCTGCAAGGGGGGACTCCTTTTGGAGAGGAGGACCTCATCTCCTGCCTGAAGGAGGTTGAGGGGGAGGCACTAGACCTCCTGCACAACTACACTGAGGAGGCGGAGGAGGGAGAGGAGGAGCTGGCTCGGAGTAAGCTGACCCTGGAGGACTCTTTGGCTCTTTCTCCCCCCTCCCCCTTCAGGGATTCTGTGTGTTCTGCTGGGTCGATTCCTGGCTCCCCCATCTCAGAGTTAGCCCTCTGCAGCCCACCAAGCTCTGCTTACTCCTCCGCCATCCTCCAGGACTTCAGACAGAGCTCCTCGACACTGTGAGAGCCACTGAGTTAACACTGACATGCACGCACTCACATGCCACGTTAGTAAGTTTTAACATCAACAATTGGATAATTTATTGACTTATTTATTTACTTATACATTTCTCCATTTGCTCTGTTATATGCTTGCTTGGATTATACTACAGCACATGTTTACGTCAAAGGGGCAGTTGAAATGACAGAAATGGAATAGTCGAGTAGCAATCATGTTTCTCAAGGGCTCAGAGTCCCAGAGTACCTTTCTGCTAATTTTTAGACTGGGAACAGTGCCAAAACTACCAGGATCTTTTGCCAAATGTATTAAGCAAAGCTGTAATCACAGTGAAGACTGTAGCTACATGGTTATGTGTTGCTATTGTTGTGGATTGAAACAAATGGAGGAAATGCTGTTTATTTTCTGCTTGAGTCCTGATTTCGAGATAAAGGGACCAAGCCGGCTAAAGACTATAGATTCCACAACACACTGCCTGATTGGTCAAAAACTTCACATGTGCAGTTGAGCTCATATTATTATATGTAGCAGACGCAGCTGGATCAAAGACTCTTTTTTGCCTTTTTTCACAATGACTTAGTCCTAAATAAGAAGCACTTGCCTCAGCTTACCAGTACTTTTACTTCTGACCTCATTGCAGTTCAAACATTTGCTCTCTGATAGGAAGCAAAATCTATGAAAGCCAGGTTTGGCTACAGTTTAGTAGATAAGCAGTATTACTGTTTGTGTCTCAGACATGGCATTCAGGGCCACAAGGTACTATAACATTATTTGATTGAATTGGAGATTGGGTATTTGCACTGTATGAGATACAATTGCACGTTGCGACATGGTTCTAGCTGTGCCAATAAAAGCTGTTTTTCCAGTCCTCTGCATTCATGTTTACTGTATAGCTTTTTGTAGAGACTGATAAGGCATCTTTGGAAGATTCTGAGTTTCTGTACAGTAGCCTGCATTATGGAGGTGGTTCTGATTGTAAGCCACAGTAATGTCATGGCATCATATTGTAAGATTAAACACATTGAAATCCTGAGCCATGTGTGGTTCACACAGATTGCTATAAAGATGGGCTTCTGTTTTTCATACTGTGTGTATAGATATTTTTTTATGTTTTCAGAGATTGCTGTGTCATTGTAATGGAAAGATACTTGTGTATGTTTTCAAAGTTTGTACTACTGTTTAACCATCTTTTGTTTTTTTTCACACGGATGGTATGTTTGTAATATCAGTAAATGTTTATATATTTAGAATGTGAAACTATTTATACGTTTTAAAACTTGTCTTACAGATGCTTGTGGAAGAGCTGTGTGTTGGCATTGATTTTGGGTAACTTCTCAGATAGACTTTACAAGTCAGCAGTATCCTCGTCAAAATATTCAGTTTTATTGCTTACCAGTTGCTTCTTGTGGTAAGATTATATGCGCTTCAATCTTGTTTAGATCTTGTATTAAAATTGCAGATGTATTGATTTTCTTGATCATACGTTTCATAGTAGCCTACTTTATCTATAAGAATGCAACTCCAAAGTATAAAAACTTAATATACATTATGTATAGTTACTATAGTATTATAATTGTTATTACAACATGTTATATTTAGTCTATTACTGCAAGTTGTTTGAAGATTTTAACATTTCTTAAATGTAAAGTAACAGAAAGATCACGTTTTACATGGTCACAGCTAGAAAGAGATAGGCCTACATGTTTTTGGCAAGGTGAACAATACTGTAAAATAAAAACCTTTTATAGTAGTTTGACTGTTGATTGATTGCATGATTTCCTAAGGCTCTTAGGGTTTCACAATGGGTAATTGGGTAATTGTAGAGACAATGGGTAATTGTAGAGACATGTGGTCTCAAAAAGCCCTGATATTCGTTAAAACGTTTTGAATTCTTGTCAGATGTGCATCAAAAAATAGGAGCAATTAAGAATTAGTGTTTGAATATGTGCAGTGCACATGAGGCCGTCTTAAAAGGCAAATAAAATAAAAGCCAACCTGTGCCTGTGTGCCACAAAGCGTCCTGGTTACAATCTTGATGTAAACGCTGGAGGAGGAGAAAAAATAAAGTTGATCCGAGACTAGACATTTCCGGGTCCTGTGACATATCAGGTGGTTTTGAGCAAGTAGGAGGGGAAGTAGAAAACTTTCTATCGTAGTAACCATATCTCCGAACAACGCAGACAGGATCCATTGCCTCATCGTGTTACAAAGAAGGAAGCTGTGTGTCACTCGGATTCTTGCACTATGGCAGGCGGCTCGGTATCGGAGTGTAAGGAATACTTGTTCAAAGTTCTAGTAATCGGGGAGTTAGGTGTGGGGAAAACCAGCATCATCAAACGATATGTCCACCAACTCTTTTCCCAACACTACAGAGCAACAATTGGGGTCGATTTTGCGCTGAAAGTTATCAACTGGGACAGCAAAACGCTTGTCAGGTTACAACTATGGGATATCGCAGGTAAGAGATATGGATGCACAATTTCTATATTAGGCTAACACTTTTCAGATAATGAAAGAAATCTTAACATACCACAACTGCATCGAAAGTAGTTCACTATTGCGTGACTGCGCGCTTCTAGAGGGAAGCTTAGTCGCGTGTTTCCACGAGTGCACTGTAAATAAAAAAATGTAACTCATTGGGTGTTTTGCACATTCTTAGTTAAAAAAAGTTTCACATTTTACTTGCAGGCACACATATTGCTGTTTAAATTCTTGTGTATACTGCTGTTTTGTGTGTTTTCTCGATGTTATGACCCGCATATTTGTCCACGGAATGTAGGTCATGCTGGTCGGTAGAGCGTCCACCCCGTGCGTCTTCTAAATCTGTCAGGAATCATGCATCATAGTCCTTTGCCATCTCATTTGTAGCCTACATGTTGAGCTGCCGTTGGTAATGTCACACTAAGGAATTATGAAAGACAGAGAATGGAGAGTCTGCTCGACTACACTAAATTGAATAAAAGCGTACTATCTAGTCAGTGAGGTGTTTTTAAAACTCAGTCGTGCCTACCAGCACACCTTTCCCATGTACATGCAGGGACGGGCTTAGCATAAGACAGAAGAGGCAGCTGCCTCAGGCGTCACTTTATCAGGGGCCTCGAAATCTTGGCATAAATAATAATAGTTATTCGCTTCAGGCCCCTCAACATAAAGATCCAATGTCAAGACCTGCTGAGCTCCCTTTTGGGTTGCTTAGCTCAGATTGGCTAATGACGTTCCTTTTATGAGCCATTCTTGCTTTTTGAACAGTTTGTTTTTACAGGCTGGAGCAGTATGGTTAGTTTTTTTTCCTAGTGACAATTTCTTCACAGTCGTAACCATCTCTTCAAGATGAACTCTACATCAAACATAAGTAACAAGTGTCTGTCATGTGCACACAGAAAAATGCATTAAGTGCAAGTTAAGACAGGTTTTAAGAACTGGTATTTATTTTGTGGTGTTAATAAAATTATGTTAATTAACTTATTAGTGAATGTAATTGAAATATGCAGCCTTATAATACAATTCCAACATCAAAATGAAGTAATCGTTTTGGGGTTACAATAGTTCGTTAAGGATATAGGCCAGAGCTACAATTGCGCTGATCAACCTCAAGCCAACAGTTGCATTCCACTGAGTCGTTCATAGCTATATAACTTGAAAAAAAATATTTTCTGAGGTAGAATTGTCAATATGGGTTGATGTAGGCGCCACCAGTTCAGGTGGGGCTGTTTAGTTTTTACCTACTATTTTGTATTTGTTGGCTGCTTTTAGTTTTTATTTGTTGAACATTATGTTCATTGGGGGGTGTACATGATAGTATTCTTGATTAGTATGAGTTAAGGATTCATGTTCTGTACTAGTGTACGGGTATACTGTGATTTAGTTCTTATAATTTGATGTATTACTTCGAACCCCCCGGTTTTAATTGAGGATCAGCACTCAGGTCACATTCCTATTTAGGAGTACTGTAGACATTCTCCCTTCAGACACACACTTCTCATATCAGGGTTGTTCAATTTATTTAATATTAGTTATATTTTTCGTCAGTTGTCATCATTTATCCCCAATATCAATGTTTGATACTTTAATACTACCTAAACCTCTTAGCATGACCAGTACCCAGATCGCATTATACAACCTAATAATATTTAATCTCTCATTCAAAAAAACCTCACCGGTCCCTGACACAAAGACTCCTCCCTGCTGACAGTAATGCAATCTGGCAACAGGATTCCCAATGAATGGCTACATTTAGTATTGGGCCTCCACTATGCATGAGATGTGAGTCGTTTATTAGGCCAGACAGGAGTAGAGGCTTTGGTATGGACACTGCTCCCTGTCATATGCCTGCCAGCTGAGAGAGAGACTACAAGTTAATTATTAGACTGTGGTAACTGTGGCCTGGGGTAAGGGCTCTGTGATTCAGTCCTAAGAAAGTTAAAGGGTTGGCCCTCACAGTGAACGAGTAAGAGGGAACTATATCCAATTCCTAGGTTGCGAGATTGGGGTCAGGACATCCACAGTATTGTGATTCAACATTTTAGATTTATTTTGGGGAGTACTTTAAGTCCACCATGATTGAGTTTGAATTAGAAAAAAGGCTGGCGAACTGCAATTCTGAAAATAAATTTCTTAGGGACAGTTAGGGTGACCGACAGATTCACAGAGGCTGTTGAAGGTTGACTGGTGATTTATGGAGATTTAATCATAAACTGGCAGCGTTGTGAGACATGTTATCACTGTGTGAGAGTAAGAGGAGATACCTGCCATTGTTGGTGTTCACTACATTTATGTTGCAGTGCGTAAGAACTGTGCCAGGGCAAGCCGGCCAGTCACAACCAGGAGCCGTGAGGATACATACACACACTTATTTGTCAGTACAGATGTCATTGCTACACATCGACAGCGCAATTACTATTGAGGCCAGTTACAGGGACGCCCAAAATGGGGGGTTTTCTGGGGCCCAGCCGCTAGGGGCGCCCTTGGAGGCCAGAAATAATTCATCCTAAATATTATAAGCATTGATAATGATATGATACCAATTTTTATTTTGACCCAAAATATTCACCGTTACTTATTAAACGAACAAAAATAAACATTTTATCATTGTTGCTTTAGTAAAATGTAGCCTGTTTCATAATGAAACCCCACTCCTGAAAATGGTATGAGTCATTTCTTTGTACACAACGTCAAAAGTGCACTGCCGGCGGCCAGTCCCCACATGACCTGAGTAATGTACTGATCTAAACTAACTACTAGCTAACGTTGGAGTGAATTCCCTTGCTATGCCAGGACCTGCACATAAATTGGGATGCCAGAAAAGAAAGGAGAAGAAAAAGAGGTAGCTGGCAAGGGCTTCAGACCCACAACTTTTTTCAGTCTGCTCAGAAAGCTGCTCCCAGCCAGGCTGAAGAGACATAGGTGGTGTCAGTGAGGTGGTGGTGTCAGTGAAGCCCGACACCACCACCTATGAGTCTCTGCTTATGGCGCTATCAGAATGAATTAATTGGACTGTGTGGAAATTACGTTCTCAACACCATTCTCTGGGAAAGACACCAGTCAATCTATTTCTCTACTATATGTGATGCCATCCCAGATATATCACATGCTGAGCAGAATGTCCTGCTTCTGAGGTACGTGTCTAACGATGATGCACATGGCAAAGGATGGACAATAAACAAATGTTTCACTGAGTTTGGAGGCTTTGCAAAAAAGACAGGAAAAGAAATTGACAGTGTGATGGAAGAATCTCTCCAAAGGCATAGAATCAACCTCACTGACTGCCGTGGACAAGGGTATGTTAATGGGAGTAATATGTCGGGAAAGGTTAAAAAATGTGCAAGCCCAAATTATCAAAGTAAACATCTAGTAGGTGTATATGCTGTCCAGTTATGTAAGGAAATGTCAACTTATTTCAGATGTCAGTCGCCCCTACACACTCTTTAGCGTGAGCCCAGACTGGTGGTCTGTGTTTGAAACAGTAGCCTTGTCTTGTTCTTATTTATCCTTCCTGAGGCTTTTGCTTGGTTAAATCAATGAATTTTATTTTAAGATTTTTTTTTCCATAAATAATAAGTAATTTTTAACAGCCCCCTCAGTCACTTCAAATTCATTCTGGCGCCGGGTGTGTGCGTGTGTGTGCGCGTGTGTGTGCACATGTGCATTTATGCACGTGTGTGTGTGCGCGCCTATGCCTCTATTGCAGCCCCCATCAGTAAGTGTCTCTCAGTTTACGTATATGTGTTTTATGTAGGAGAGAGAGAACACGCGCATACGTTGATATGAGTAAAACAGATTTGGGGTGGGCCCTTTACAGTGGCCCAGCCATTTCTATGAGCGGGCCTGGCCACTTATAGGGCAGCCGATAGCTTAGCCGTTAGAGCATCTGACCAGTGACCAATAGGTTGCTAGACTGTTTGATTGACCTGGCAGGGTTCAACAAACAACTTGTCGTTCTGCCCTTGAGCAAGAAAACTTAGTTGCTCCTGTGAGTCACAATTGGTAAGAGTGTCTGCTAAATTACAAAAATGTATTGGATGAGGTCTGAAGGGGTACACACGCACACGCACACACACACATTATTCACACACATCATTAGACAATGAGGATGACAAGGACTCTGAAATGGCATGGAACAAGGGAGTGAAAAGGAGCGCTTTATCATCGAGTCATTAAGACCACTCATTAAGCCATTTAATTGTGCATAAAAACTGGGTGGGCTTGTCCTTATGGCAACAGTAAGGACCAACCAACATTGAGTCAATCTCATTCTCACTCTCTTGTAATGTGTGCAATCACTGAATGGAATGATAGTAATCAGGGTCTTGTTCAAGATAGATGAACGCTGGAAGTCGGCATGAAGACCGGGCACCGACCACCCCTTCTGGCTCAGAATAAATACCCTCCCCTGGGCTTGTCGGAGCCAGGGACAGCATGATTACAACCGTGAGGGGGTGGTGGTGAAGTGAGTAAGCCAGCTCCATGTGCCAAGGATTTAGACGTCCTGAGAGAAGGGCCACCTTGCTGGTTCACAAGGAGGGAAGGTTATAGTGGTTGGGGGGGGGGGGGGGCTAAAAAAGGGAGCAAGGGTCAACGAGGCCAATGAGGCTATTACTTTTTAGAGCATTGGATTATGTGGCAATGCCCATAGTCTTCGAGACCGTAGAGAGTAACCCTTCGGCTCACATGCTCCTTGATGGAATGTGACTACGAGGAGTCATGAGGTTTAGGCATGCTCATTGTTATACTGATACCCCTCTGCTACTCCCTCCCTGCGTGTCGTCATCTGTATATTGGGCGATTCATAATAATTTTCATGCGTACTTCTACCTCCAGAGAAACGTTTGGCCGGAGGTTCTCTTGAGGTTGGTTCACAGCCCCTTAAGCCTCTTAACAACAAGCGACTGGTGGGACTGCCTCCATTGCGTCTGGCTTGGACAGTTTCCATGGTAACCCACCCACAGATAGCATCTTGATGGAGACTGTAGAGCAAACTCAGGTTGCTAGGGTGCAGGATGATGAAGAGTTTCTCTTTTTTTCTCTGTTTCCCTATTTCATAAAAACAACTCCCCGTACGGACCATGAGGAAGACATTAACAGCCTAACCTTTACACGTCTTTAAGATGACCCTCCCTCCCTTAATAACAATATGGGTGTCTGTACACAATGCATTTAAACTATATTGAATGTCAGGCATTGGTATGTTGGGTGAACATTGTGTAATAGTCTTACAGGATCTTGGGCAATACTTGCTTTGTTTTGACAATGGGTTTCATAATGACATCCAGCATCATGTGGAATGTCCCTACTAAATCTACTGGAATTCCTAAATGACCATCTGTTCTCCCTGTTTTTTTTTTTTTTTTACTAAGATTCCAGTTTTACAGACTTGGCATTATGTCTTCCGCTTGAATAATATATTGATACAAGAATAAAGTCGGAATAGACGCATGCATATACACATAAGGCAAAATGGCCAACCTGCCTTGAATCTTGATAATATTAAGCTCCAGTTCACTATATTTTCAGATCACTACACAGGAAATCACTCATACCTTTCGCCCAGTGAATGCTAATAATGTTAGCATCAGTTTCAGTGTTTTCCTTATATTACATGACTTGTAATTCTCTGCATAAGCTCAACTTTTAACACTATTTTGTGTATGTGTGTACACTGATGCATGTGTGCGTATTGTGTCTATTGACCAGTTTAATCAATCTCTATGAAGCGTTTTGACTGAATCTCTTTCACCCTTGGGAAGGTAAGGGCTACTCCTGATGAATAGCAACGCTTATTTATCGATCGTACACACCATCAGAGTAACACAGTGTATTGAGCCAGGTGCTGAAGGAAACAAGCAATATTTGTTTCTAACACGTCCGCTTCCCCTATGCTCCCCGTCTCATTTGGTGATGCCACTGAAGAGATCAATTTCAAATTAATGCTATTAAAAGGAAGCGTGCAAAATTTAGTGGTGAAATTAGTAGTTAATAGCATCCAATTGCCCTGCTAATTAATAGTTGCATAAACTACAACAATGCTCCCACCCAGAGTAATACCTTAAAGTGTCCGTCAACAACATCAGTACATGCCCTGTACAGATGCTCTTATCCAGAGCAACTTCCAGGAGTTAAGGTTAAGGACCAAGCTTAGGGGCACAACAGTTGATATTTTTTACAATGTCAGCTCTGGGATTTGAACCAGAGCCGAATCATTTATGACCGCTCAGGCATCTGTCACGAGGGACACGTGGAAGAAACAACAACATATTAATGTTTGGAAATAGGAGTGAAGCTGTAGTTTCTAATCTCACTTCAATTTTACTTCCTCTTTTCACCACTGTGTTAATGTCAATTAAGATGTTATAAAACCCCTAGCTGAATAATGTTCCTTGTAGCTGGCCCTGTCTGTGTGTTCTCTGTAAACAAACCAGAGAAGTTTTCACATAGATGAAAAACACAGTGTACGGTGTTCAGAAGCTTTACGGAGAATCTTATTAAATTACCATTGCATCTGACAGATATTTTAAAATTTTAAGAACACTTCTTTTGTTATTTTCTATTGGTTCCCCAGTTCCCTCTATTGGTCCCCACTGAGCATTTGGTGTGAGTCTGGAGCAAGTCGAAAGCCAAAATATTTGCCCGGAAATCTTTTTAACGCAAGAATAATTTTTTCACGCTTTTCATTTCTGTGTTCCTCTTCTAAGACTTTTTCTCTGGGCACCAAAAGGCATGGGAAAAAAAGCCTTAATTCAATCCATCGTTTTTCTTTCTAACTACTGTGCCGTGTCCCCAGTGAATTCACCTGGGGTTAAACCAACTAAATTTAGACCCTCAATTATGAGCAATTACTGAGCAGGCCTGTAGGCCCCTTAGTGAATTCACTCCCTTGCTCACACCCGCACTGCGACATGCCGCTCGGTCTCCATATGCGACTAGGTAAGTACTTACAATGAAGTGAAACTGCAAGGGGAGAAACTGCGATCATGGTTCCTGAAACGGCTCTCTAGTGCTACAGCGGAAGTGAGTTGAGCTTGCTCCTCATTATTTTCTATAATTGGACAAAGGGTGCTGAAGCAACAGCGTCGATGATGGACATTTTTAAACACAGTCATGTCATGTGCCTGGTAATTTGATGTCCACATTTTGACACCAAAACGTTATTTCATGAATGGCAATACTGGAATTTGGTCTGAAAATATCTGTCATTTAAGTCCTTAAATGACAGATATAATACTGGTTTGTTGGTAGTAGATCTTGCAATTAGATTATACATCTGAAATCACCAGGGTCAGTTGGTGTATCAAAACCAAGTGAGCTGTTGCCAGATTTGCACAGCAACCTGCCAGATTTCTTCAATATCGTGTATGCACTAATGAGATCTGTCGTAGATGGAGAAACAAAATGACAGCCTCTCTTCTCTGTCCTCTCTGCTTGCCTGTCTTTTCATCCATATGCTCATGCCTTCCTTCCTCTCATTTCAAATCTAAAGAAAAACGTTTCTACGGACATAGACACAAATGAAAGAGCCATGCAGAAATTTTAACACTCCAGAACATTCCGAAGTCATGTGTGTTCCATATGAACTTCCTATGCTGCTGAGAGAAGGCCGAGGGGCGGATCCGCCTGAGCTGAGAGAAGGCCGGATGATCACAGCTCTGTCGGTTCCACTCAGCAGCTCACTCCACCTTAGACTTTTATTTCTGTCTTTTGGGCTGTGTCTCTGAGGCAGTGGGGCAGGCATCAGTGTTCAGGGTTCAGTGGAGTGCAGAATCCCTTTCATCCGCTGAAATGCCTGTCAGCCTAGCATACAGCTGAAAAGGTAGTGCTATCTGTCTCTGTCTGTCTGTTGGAATCCTTGTGATCTTCAAATGATGTAACATGTGAAACGGGTCTGATGAGAGAGAGACAGGCCTGGAGTTGTTGCTTCAGGGCAGAGACCCAGACCCTCACCAGCCGCCTGAAGATTCCCCTTAATTTAAATGCACACTCAGCATACGTTTACTCATGTTGACTGGCTTTAGCATTCTTGAAAGGGTTTTATAAGCTCTTGTCATTGAAATGGTTTGTGTCAATGTTTTGGCCAGTGCTTATTTCTGCAGTGTAATGAACATTCCATGTCCAATTCAAGTCAGTTCGGAACAGACGAGTGTCCCTCAGTGCCTGATTTTGAGTCATGTCCCGTAATACCTGTAGTCTGAACTATTGAGGGACCTGGGGGTCCAAGTAAGTCAATATGAAACATTGTGCTCTGTTCTTTTTTCAGGGTGGGGGGGGGGCAGTATCGGCAGATTTAATTCAGATAGGTTGGTTCAAGGCCTTTGATACAATTGTAGAAGGGAAGGGGTTTATTGCAAAAAGGAAAAAATCATAATAAAATTCTGGAAAAGACAGGTGAAACTGTTAACAGTGGAGGGTTGGTTGATTAGGTTAATACATTGGCATTGGCTAGATAAAAGTATACATTTTTATTTTTTTCCCCCTCAAGTTCTTATTATAAATTGTTATTATACAGGGGAAGGGATTTCATAGGAAAAAAGAAGAGAAAGCAAGATGGAGGAAAACGCGGGGGTGGGGTATCAATGATGCAAGAAATGCTAAAACATAATTGCTATTTAATATGGTTAAACTGATCTTCCCCTTAATTACTATAATATTTGAGCAATTCTGTTGCAATTTCCCTAAAAGGTTTCCACACATACAGAAGAAGCTGTTGAAAACAAATGACATCCGTACTGTTTGGCTTGTCTTCTCAAACATTTCGCTCAGTTGTGTTTTAAGTGTACGAGGAATTCACCAACAGATCAGGTTGTCTATATATTATTCAGTACAACACATGCTAAATTTCAACACCCTAACCCCTGAAGCTTTCAAATTGAAGTCTGTGCAAATTGTTAATCAATGAAGCAGCCACTTGTTTTGGCAGTTTGAATGTCAATATCTGTTTTTTTTTTTTTACTGGTGTCTGAAATTAATAGCCAAGCCGGTTACTTATAAGAAGGCTATGGAATATGTATATTTTCATCGTTATGACTGTATATCGAGTTTTTCTTTGCTTAAATTGATAGTGACACCCCAGATACCAGTGGTCATTTCCCTTGCTTTAGCTTTGCAAGGCATCATTCCCGATTTCTCCCTGTAAGACTAGAGAGAAAGAGTTAATTATTGAGGAGACAAATTTCTTTCTTGGCTTGTCTGCTTGGATTAGATTCATGACAAATTAGAAAAAAGTGGGTCAAGATATGTTGTTTTTGTTCATCATGTTTGGTGGGGAAGAATCACAATGAAGGAAAAACACCACTCTCCCACAGCGCTTTTCAGAGCAAGGAAAATAATATAGGTTCAATATCTCATCTGAATGATCTATTCTTCGCCTTGACACTGACAGAATTTCAACTTACTCTGTCAGCAAATGATACACTATGGAGAACCACCTCACTCAATTTTATCATTTTATCACTGTTTGAATAAATCATAAACCATAAACTGAGCTAATTTCCCCAAACTGGTGCCTCTAAATATCTTAAATGTGTGTTTTACAGGGTGGTCCTTGTTGTAATGTATCCACTCAGTGGAATGTCTTTTCACAGGTCTGACTGTTTTGAGAAGGGAGAGAACTGGATCTGCTTTAATGTCTCTTTAGCATCACTCAAAAGGCTAACTGATTCCCACCTGTCCCCTGTAAACATTTGGTACATCACCTGCCTGTCTAGATTTTTTTTTAACAGTGGATGAACAGGGTGGGCAGAGTCAGTAAAGAACTTGCCTGCGCACTTCCACAGTGTAGGAGAGCTCCCTACCATTTCTGCAGACCACACAATGCGTTTCAATTTACCCCTGCAGCAGGCAGACTCAGACTCAAACCAGACGGTGATGGAGGAGGTGAGGATGGAGGTCATGTGTAGAGCCGGCTTTGGTTTGACAGGGACATTTTTGCATTGTTTTTGGCTGCAGCTTGAAATGATGTGAGAGAATGCTTGCAAGGTATTGGAATGAATTAGTGGAGCTAATCAGCTTAACCCCTTCAACACAAGGGGTGCATGTTGGAAGTTTTGTTCTGAAGTCAACCAGCACCTTCATCGTTTTCACTGTGATTTATTCTGTTTAAGGACTCTGATCACAGCACATTTGCGTTTATTGACCGGCTAGTCTTCTGATTATGGAAAAACATTGACTTGGCCCAGAAGGTTATGTCCTCTCATAATATTTCCTTAGCACAGCCAGAAGAGAACTGGCCACCCCTCAGAGTCTGGTTCCTCTCTAGGTTTCTTCCTAATTTTGGACCTTATAAGAGTTTTTCCTAGCCACTGTGCGTTAACTCTTGTTGCTTTGCTCTTTGGGGTTTTAAGCTGGGTGTCTCTAAAATCACTTTGTGACAACCGCTGTTCTAAAAGGGGCTTTATAACTATATTTGATTGATTTGAAGTATTTACATTTTTTAGATTTGGTTAAAACATTGTTTTGCTTTGGACAGGAAAGTGGTGAAAGATAGAGGATAGCTTCTGCTGAAAGAGCTATGGGCCATGATTCTAACCTATACTGCAGCAGTACATGTGCATCTGAGGCAGCGGCTTAGACCGCTGCACCACCCGAGGCCATATGTTCCAAGAAATTTTGACCGCACAAGGCCATCAGACGGTCATTTTCTTTACAGTACATGGACTAATCAGCATCAGTGAGATCACCCATTGAGAATTTGGTCCAGCAGCTGCTATACACCGATCAGCATAACATTATGACCACCTGCCTAATATTGTGTAGGTCCCCCTTTTATCGCCAAAACAGCCCTGACCTGTTGAGGCATGGACTCCACTAGACCTCTGAAGGTGTGCTGTGGTATCTGGCACCAAGTCGTTAGCAGCAGATCTTTTAAGTTCTGTAAGTTGTGAAGTGGGGCCTCCATGGATCAGACCTGTTTGTCCTGCACATCCCACAGATGCTCAGTTGGATTGAGATCTGGGGAATTTGGAGGCCAGGTCAACACCTTGAACTCATTGTTGTGTTCCTCAAACCAGTCCTGAAACATTTTTGCTTTGTGGCAGGGCGCATTATCCTGCTGAAAGAGGCCAATGCCATCGGGGAATACCGTTGCCATGAAAGGGTGCACATGGTCTGCAACAATGCTCAGGTAGGTGGTACGTGTCAAAGTAACATCCACATGAATGGCAGAACCCAAGGTTTCCCAGCAGAATTTTGCCCAAAGCATCACACCGCCTCCGCCGGGTTGCCTCCTTCTCATAGTGCATCCTGGTGCCATGTGTTCTCCAGGTATGCAACGCACACGCACCCGGCCATCCACGTGATGTAAAAGGAAACATGATTCATCAGACCAGGCCACCTTCTTCCATTGCTCCGTGGTCCAGTTCTGATGCTCACGTGCCCATTGTAGGCGCTTTCGGCAGTGGACTGCGCAGCCCCATACGCAACAAACTGTGATGCACTGTGTGTTTGAACACCTTTCTATCAGTACCAGCATTAACTTTTTCAGCAATTTGAGCTACAGTAGCTCGTCTGTTGGATCGGACCACACAGGCCAGCTTTCACTCCCCTCATGCATCAATGAGCCTTGGCCGCCCATGATCCTGTTGCCAGTTTACTGCTTTTCCTTCCGTGGACCGCTTTTGATAGTTACTGACCACTGCAGACCAGGAACACCCACAAGAGCTGCAGTTTTTTGGAGATGCTCTGACCCAGTCGTCTAGCCATCACAATTTGGTCGCTCAGATCCTTACGCTTGCCCATTTTTCCTGCTTCTAACACATCAACTTTGAGGACAGGATGTTCACTTGCTGCCTAATGTATCCCACCCACTGACAGGTGCCACGATGATGAGATTATCAGTGTTATTCACTTCACCTGTCAGTGGTCATAATGTAATGGCTGATCGATGTGTTTATTAACTAATGCTCCACATACTTTGAAATAGGGCTGCTAGGTTTTACTTGTACTGTGCCATCATCCCTTTTGATTTACTGATGCCATTGGTTTCCTTTCCTCCGTGCAGGTCAAGAGCGATTTGGGAACATGACACGGGTGTACTACAAGGAAGCTGTGGGGGCTTTTGTGGTGTTCGACGTAACAAGGGGCTCCACGTTCGAGGCTGTGTCTAAGTGGAAACACGACTTGGACAGCAAGGTGAAACTGGCCAATGGTAGCCCTATCCCTTCAGTGCTGTTGGCTAATAAATGTGACCAGAAGAGAGAGGGTTCCAACAATAGTTCGCTCATGGATAACTTCTGTAAAGAGACTGGATTCCTGGGCTGGTTTGAGACCTCGGCCAAGGTGAGAGACATACTCACACACACGCACGCACAAGCACAAATAGGTTTGGCCATACCATGACACTTTAAAGACCTATTTAAACGTGAAGCACACGTAAAGCTGAATATGTTCCATCCAAAGCTAGCTAGCTACTGTTGATGAGTAATCTAGCAAAACCTCGGAAAGTAATTTATGAAAATTCAGATTTTATCTAGTTTATATTATTACTAGTTTCTTTGCTAACACTTATCTCACAAATTCTTATTAATCTCAATGAAACTCTTGTGTGAAAAGACCCTAACTGTCTACACCTACTGGTTGTTGTTGTTAGTTGTCCCCTAATTGTAAAGCATTAAGCTGCATCGATACTACATATAATAGTATCTAATAGCATTCGGTTTTTTTATTGACTTAAACCCAAGGTTTTTTCTCAGTGTTTTATAAGTTGCTTAACAGGAAAAACAAAACCATTTACAGTAGATCGACTATAGCGACAAACATTTTACTGTATTATTAGGTCAGCTCAGAGTAGCATTAAATTGCCTATTTTATGGGGGACACATTTTATATGGCCAGCATATTAAGGATAAAACCATTCATTGATGTAGATGCATGGTTGTTCCAATGCAGCTTACTGGTTGGAATCACACCTCACATATGACATCTTACCTTACAGTTCTGTTAATGTTCTTTTGTGATCAACACAATTTTGAAAGCTGAATAGATTAATGAATGGAAAACAAAAGAAGTGCAAGAACAGCATGTATTGAACCAGTTGAACCAGTTAAACAGTAGTGGTGATTTAAGACTTGACTTGATGTCGTTAAAGCAGAACATTTGGAAGAACTCCTCGTGCTGCAAAATCTAATTAGATGTGGGTGATTGTGATCTTGAAAGAAATGTGGAGGAAAAAATGACCATACCTCACTAGTTCACTTTGGAGCACTGTAGTTAGGAGGATGCAAGGTAGGGAAGCAGTTCCAAATAATTTCACAATCCGAATAATGGCTGCTTCATTGCAATGTCTTGTGAAATGCCTTCAGTTAAATGCTTATCCTTATCTAACAAAATCTCAGCCTTGTTTACACCTACATGAGCCTGATTTCAGGAACACTGACTTTAAGAGCCATGTGTTTTGTTCGTGTTTTGTCATGAGTCTGTTCACTGAAAGAGGTCTTTGATTTGTTTCTAGCTATAAACATTAAGGAGTCCACTGGAGTTGATATGCTAGATCCAGGCTTATTGGGCTACTGATACTTGCCTTTGTGTTTTATTGGTGTTTATAGCTAGCAACGAATCAGAACCCAGACTATGTAACTGTTGGAATTCAATCTATTGTGATACACAAAGGAGTTCCACAGGTTTCCTTTTTGCTTCCTATGCTGTTCACTCTGTATATTAGTGAAATCTGTATCTCTTTAAGAAATGTTACATTTCATTGTATTGTTGATGACAGTACAATAAGCTAAGGCTGCCTCCTTTGAAACGGCTGTTGCACACCTGAAGTCTGATTTCCAACTGTTATAAACTGAGTTAATGACTGTAGGTTAGTAATAATGCAAATAAAAGTGAGCCATGCCTATCTTAATCTCTAACCTTAACCCAGAAATCCAGCCCTTACCCAAAACCTAGAACTAAAATTAACTCTTAACCTTTAACCTAACCACTAACCGCAACTATAATTCTAAAACAAACCCATAAGATAAAAATGGCCTGTCTAAAAGTAATGACTAGACAAAAGGTTCTCACTTGTCAGTATTTTCCTTACTTTATTATACTTAACACTACAATCGAACAAACAAACAAACAAACAAACACACACACACACACACACACACACACACACACACTGACTGTGTGAGAAATACATGTGGCAATCCCTCCCTATCTTTGTAGAAATTAGGTCAATAGGATCTGTTGTCATGAAGCAGGGGACTCTCTTTGTCATTTTTTATGTGTGCATGCGCACACATGCAAGTGTGTGGTGTGTGTCTGTATGCATATTCATCTGAGGTCTTTTTCTTTCTGTGTGTCCCTGTCACTGCCATTCTGATGCCCCCACCAGCACCTAACCCATGGGGGATTCACAGTCAGCTTTTTCACGTTTTCCTGCAGTATTCCTGTCCACTCCACTGGCTAGCATCATTTCAGACAGTTACTGTACAAGGTCAAAGAGTTACACCCAATGGCAAGTTGTGTTTAAACAGTTGAGATATTTTGGTTGGATAATGGCACACTTACGAGTGACATCTCCATTCAGCCCATGGAAGGCTCACAGGGAAACCCCTTAACAACAGGCATGTGTCCTTCAAGCTACTGTACAACCCCGTTTCCAAGAAAGTTGGAACACTGCGCAAAATGTAAAGAAAAACAGAATGCAATGATGTGCAAATAATTGAAACCCTATATTCAATAGAAAATAGTACAAAGACAACATATTAGATGTTGAAACTGAGGATTGTTGTAATTGTTTCTTCAAAAATACAGCTCCGGAAAAAATTAAGAGACCACTGCACCATTTTCTTTCCTTTCCAAAAAAGTTGAAAAAGAAAGTTTTGAGTGAGGAACAGAAGCGTTCAATTTGCAGTGGTCTCTTAATTTTAACCCATCTGTTCCTCACTCAAGATCTTCCTTTTTGACTTTTTTGGAAAGGAAAGAAAAAGGTACAGTGGTCTCTTAATTTTTTCCGGAGCTATATATGCCCACTTTTAATTTGATGCCAGCAACATGTTTCAGAAACGTTGGGACAGAGGCAACAAAAGACTGGAAAAGTTGTGACAGGTCTGCAGTCCAGACCTGTCACCGATTGAAAACATTTGGCGCATTATATACGAAAAATACGACAAAGGAGACCTCGAACTGTTGTGCAGCTGCAATCCCACAGTATGTCAAGCAAGAATGGGAAAACATGTCACTTGTAAAACTACAGTAACTGGTCTCCTCAGTTCCCAAACGCTTACGGAGTATGGTTAAAAGAGGTGATGCAACACAGTGGTAAACATGCCACTGTCCCAACTTTTTTGAAAAGTGCTGCTGGCATCAAATTCAAAATGGGCATGTATTTTTCCAAAAACAATAACATTTCTCAGTTTCAACAGTTGATATGTTGTGTTTGTACTATTTTCAATTAAACATAGGGATAAATTATTTGCACATCATTACAATCTGTTTTTATTTGCATTTCACACAGCGTCCCAACCAGAGGCGTCGCTAGGATCACAATACATTCGGGGCTTAGCCCACCCTCCCGCCCTGCCCGGGACAGAAAGTACAAGGTTTTGAATGTACATGCGGAAAATGTTCATGTATATGCTAGCGGCCTACAAGTCTATATTGTCATAATGCACGATCGGAATTATAGATGAATAGATCTGGGGCTATTTTTTTTTTTTGATCCGTTTGAGATTCAGGGCTATTCATAAAAGATCAGTGGCTATAGCCCCAGACGCCCAGGGCTAACGACGACACTGGTCCCAACTATTTTGGAAACTGTTGTAGATCCGGGTCATGAGCCTATTCAGTCACTAGGGAGGGTTTAGCTGGAAATGATTCATTTTGGGAGAAAAAAACACACCAGCTTAAACTAGCTAGTTATGCTATGTAGAAATAAACATGTCTGAGAAACTGACATTTTTGTGGCCTGCAACTGGTCCAAAAAGAAAATCTGTATGCACACTGTTAATATATGAAATCACAATGTGGCCCTTGACAGAATTATTGCCCACATCACTTTGTTTCTCTATCAGCTTTGCAGATACTCTCAGCATTTTCCAAGCACTAAACCTGAGCTGTTAGACCTGTAAGTGCTTAGAAGTGTCCTTTGATTGATTGTAGCTTATGTGCACTGTTAGAAACCAAAGGAGGACAGTTATTTTAGCCATATCTCAGCTATGAGGAAATCATGTAGAAAATAATTTCTTCTTGTGCCTTGCAGATTCAGGCAAGTCCACTGTCAAACAGATATATTTGTTATTGGCCATCTTGTCATGGTGTGCAATAAAATGCCCCCACAAAAACATCTTTAATTATGTAGTGAAAATGTTTCAACCCTTCAGCACTTTATGCATTTTTGTATGAATTCTCCTTCAAATGTGGTCTGGGCTTCAAGTTCTAATTATAGATTTGTGTGATTTGGGGTATGTTTTGCCCAACTGGAGTGGTGAATAATGTGTTATGCTGTTTTTACAAGTAAGAATAGATTAAATGAATGAATGTGGATTCTCCAAAGATTATGAATAATTATGAAAAGATTATGGAGAATCATGACCTGTCATTGGTGAGAGGTTTGTGCGAGGTTGAGGTTGCTTTGTTTTAGTGAGAGGTTGCTATGTTTTGTTTTATCCTTTGTCACTTGTCATTATTCTTAATTCATTCATTTTCAGGATTAACTTAGCTGTTTGGAAACATCTGCTCACTTTAAAATATATTTTATCCATAATTCTCCAATGAGTATTTGAGCTATTGAGCAAACAAACCAAAACACAACTCAAAAACTGCAAATGCATCTATTGAGTTTATAGAGTTACAAGCTTGATGTCATTGCATAAAAATAAAATGACCAAATACTAAACATTTAGCTACTTGAATAGACTTCATTGAGCTGATCAATTTAGAGGTTCGCTCTAAATATATTGAATACAAAGAAATTGAATGTTTTATCATTTGCTTAATTAGCATAAGTAGTTCAGCCAGGAAACACGAGTGGTAATTGGCCAGCAATGCATCAGCTGACATCAGATCGCTCCTATCATAATATCTCATTTCATACCTGTCTATTTAATTGCCAGGTTACTGAGTCTGATCTGCTGTTTGTCTTATTAGCATTCTCGTGCAAATCTACGCACCACTCCTGCTTCCTGGTCGGTTCTGTGTTTCCTTTTGTTGGGGGGGGGGGTCGGTACGGCGTACAGTACTCTGCTCATTGCCTATAGGGATTGGTATTAATCATTTCACAGTGATGTTATTGTTGATAGTATTGTATACATGTACCGGAGGCCAGTGAATACAGTGCTGTGCAATAAGTGAAAACCTCACTCCCCGATGCCTTAAGAGGTGATCTAGCGACAAACACTAGGGCCCATGTGTTTTAGCCTCCTTGCTAGAGCACCCGTCTCCCATCCTGAGGACCCGGGTTCAAGTCCGAGTAGGACCTATTACATACATGATCATGTGATTTGGTGGTGAGTTGCCCAAGACAAGCAGAGCCTAAAGGCAAGACATTATATGTACTTTGCTGTGCATAGTTCTCCAGTAAATGGTTAAACTAATATGTGGCGTTTTCTGTCTGAAAATAAAGAAATGAAGTGAATTTGTTTTAATTATTTGTTTAATCTGGTTCATTTTATCCATTAGTATGATTTAGATGATCTGATTACGTTGCACCACTGTTACAACAGCTTACTGGTCAAATATTAAGGAGTGGTGGAAGGTTATATGCTCTGCAAATGTGTTTTCAAGTGCAATTTCTGTATTTTCAATATGTGCTGGGTTTTATTCTGTGGGAATGTATGCTGTGAGCACGCCTGTCCAAAACCAGAACAGAACAGTAAACACTTGACTTAAGAGAATCTCTGCACAGTCCAAAATATCCCTTCTGATGAATTCCCTTTTTATGTCATCACCTGCAGCTGTCAAGACACACATGTTTTCCTGCGAGCAACAGGTGTGCGAGTACCCATCTAGCACATGTTGCTGAGATACGGGTGTTTTGTAAAAGCACTTTGTGACAACTGCTGATGTAAAAAAGGCTTTATAAATAAATTTGATTCATATCTTAGTCTATAATAATATAATTTCCCATTCGACCTGAACACTAACCTTTCACTCGCAGCTCAGTAATATATCACTCACATTAGCAATCCAGGCATTATCTAGTTTAATCAAATAGCACTGTGGCCTGTCCTTAAGCCATCATTTTGTGAACATGCAAAATGTGAGTTATCTGCCTGACTTAAGGCAGCATTTCTCAAACCCACGAGAAAAGACAGCCGGTATGTGGCATATCCTTGAAGAAAATATATGTTGATTGGATTGACACTTCCTTCGTAGAACCGGAGTTATGCGAGTAATACCAGCGATGTCCACTATTTAAACGCTGTCACATAGACTGCTTCCAGGAACACCTGAAGTTTTTCCAATACCGTTTCAGTACCATTTCTGTCAGTACTGATGAGTTGCACTTTTTCTCCAAGTTGAACCAAGTGAAGGTCATCATATTGTCATTTGCCATGTGTCGTTATATTATATACCATAATGTTCCATTGGACTTCACATCAATTGCTACCTTCATACTCACCCTGTGACCATATCTGAAATAGAAGCTAACAGGCGTTCTAAACAGAAGGTTCCTATTCCCAAAACAACCTGACCCAAGTAGAAGAATTGTGATACAAGATGTGTGTTTAATAGTAAATATTTTATGAATGCGGACCCGAGAGGAAGAAAGCTTTGCCAGACTCTGGCACTAAAAAGTTTGAGTGACTTAGGCTGAGGGAGTGTCACCAAGTGAATGGTTGATTTAAAGCTTTTCATCGATTGCACCCCGTCACTCAGTTGAGTCGTTACCATGGTCCCAGCCAACATAGCTAGCTAAAAATCGATCATTGGACAGCTCTGACAGAGCTATAGAGACCCTGTGTCACCCCATTGGAAGAGGAAAAAGTAGGATTTTTTTAAATTATTATTATTTTATCGAGGTTAGCCCAAGGAAATAAGTAAAATGCTGTGAAATTTAGTTGAAGATACTAAAAGAGAATTTAATTGTTGATATAACTTCTCAATATATTTTTTAACTTTTATATATTTCTGGTTATAAGATTTTCAGAATCAAGATGGAGTAAGCCGTAAGCTTGGAGTTTTCCAACCAGGATTTCTGGAATACCAGGGAATTTATTGAAAGTTTTCCAGAATTTCCCAACCTTAGGCATAAAAGATTCTAAACAAAGAGCATTTGCAAATAATCAAACTCAAACATTTTATGTTTTTGATGCCACTTTCCATAGTTTTTGAGCCCTTTATTCTGTTTCATGGAGCATTGTCCGGTTTTACTGTTCCCAAGGTGCCCTGTCTGTTTCTCTGAAGTGACCCTTTGTGAATGTGTTAGCAGCAGTTAGGCCTAGAGAAGACACATTAATATTCATAACCTCTCCAAAGCAAGGGATGAACTCTTTGTGCTTGTGCTGCACTCATCTCACTCATCTGCCTAAGAGCTAAAAACAAACAAAAAAAAGACATTGATTTATTCCTGTTGTTTTCAACGCCTGCTCTCTGACGCCTGCCAGGGTAAAGTTTAAAGAGCTTTTGCGGAGCCATTAAAGAGTTACGGCAAGTCCGCTAATTCTGGAAGCCATGGCCATGGGGAAGGCGTTGTCTTCCGCTGACATTGTAAGGAAAATACAACCCCTGTTGTTCACGTAGGAGAGGCAAGTTTATATACAGTGCCCTCCAGAATTATTTCCTTGTCTTATGAAGTAAAGATGAGCCAAAATTTCTATAAAAATGTCATTGTTTTTGATCTTCCACTTAACAAATAACAAATTCAACTTTTAATTCAGGTAGAATTTTATATATCTTGATTAAAAAAACATTTATTACATTTTCATTTATATACAATTATTGGCATCACTAGGAATTCTTATGAACCACAGCTAACCGTATCTTCCTAATATTTTTGAAGGTCTTCTGAGTAAGTTGGAAATCTTTAGTGGTCGTCCATTACTTCCTTTTTCACTGTGGTATCAGTATGCTGTGACACAAATAGGGAAGGTCAGAGAAAACAGAAGAAAGTTCCTATGTATTTATCATGTTCAACTTCAGGCAATGACATTTATGTCTTGATGAAAGTAAAGCCTTTCTTCAGGCAAGACATCCAAATAAAGGTGGCATCTAAATAAATGTAGTTTTGGAGAATTGATCATCCCAAGATTCAACCAACTGCAATTCTCTAACTATGAATCTTGGCAAATTTTCTCCCTCGTGAAACGTTCTCTTCACTGTATTGGGGAAACGTAAATGTGGCTCCTGTTTTAGGCGGTTTTATCATAGCTTCAGTGCAAATGAGTATTTTTAGGTGTGTTGCAATTTTATTTTTTTTATTTGAATAATTGCCTATCAACCTTTTGTCATTTAATTTGTGTGTTCTCTTAATAATAGACTTTTTTTTTTACAATTTCAACTTAATTACAGTTTAGATTTCTCTCATGCAGCCTTTCGAAAGAATTTCAATTTGGTTGTTGCTTGCTCTTTGGGATTTCAGGCTGGGTATTTGTAAAAGCGCTTTGTGACAACTGCTGATGTAAAAAGGGATTTTATAAAATACATTTGATAGATTGTCCACATTTTGTTGGGTTATACACTTCATTTATTATTGACTAAATGTGTATTCTTGCCTTCAATCTACATACAATACCCAATAAAGAGAGAACATAGTTTTTAAAAAAAAAAATATTTGTGCCAATTTATTGAAAATAGGCTGAAGTATTCAGAATTGAATACTTAAATGGATTTAGGCAGTTTCTCTCATTCTTTTTGGGAGATCCTCGCCAGCTCTGTCAGGTTGAATGGGGATTGTTGCTGATCTGCAGTCTTCAGATCTCACCACTGATATTCAATGGGATTCAAGTCTAGGCGTTGACTGGACTACCCATGGACATTCACAGACTTGCACTGAAGCCACTTCAGTGTTGTCATGGCTGTGTGCTCAGGGATGTCATCATGCTGAAAGATAATTCACACCCCATTCTGAGGTCCTGTACCCTCTGGATCAAGTTTTCTTCAGGGACTTATATGTATTTGATCCATTCATACTTCCCTCAATCCTGACCAGTCTCCTATTCCCTGCTGCTGAGATTCATCCCCATAGAGTACTGGTCTCACCACCATGCTTCACAAGTCCTTCTTGCCAGTTTATTTAGATTGGCCAGATGTCCTGCCCTAGGAAGAGTCTTGTTGGTTCCAAACCTCTTCTATTTCACTATGATGGAGCACACTGTGATTCCAGGAAGTTTAAGTGCTGTAGCAATTTCTTTTTAACCTCACATATCTACAGGCGGTACAGAAAATAATGGAAACGCCTAACAATATATGAATATCAAGGACCTAATAAGGAGTAAGGCCACCGTTTCTCTTCAGAATAGTTTAAATCCTTCCTGGACTGCTGTCATACAAGTCCTGAATTGTATTGATGTATGTATTGATTCATTCTTTATTTAAAGTTTTTGCTGAGCCTGGTTCACAAAGATGCTGATTCAATTCTGTGGTATTTGTCGAGGCTGTTCTTTTGGGGCATTGAGCATCTCAACTGCAGTGTCAGTCTATCCCTGATGATAAACTTTTGTTTACGACCACTGTTACTTTTTTCCGATGCAATTAGTCATGATTTCTGAGAATGTTTCCCTTGACACATTGAACCATTTTACTGTTTTTGTGACCGATGCACCTGCAATTCAGGCACCGACTATTTGGCCTATTTAGAACTGTGCTCCTTTTTGGTTTGAAAACTCAAATGAAAATGTATATTGTCAGTCCTCTTATAATTGACACATACTATTGTTCAAAAGTTTGGGGTCCCATATAAATTTCCTTGTTTTTTCAAAAGAGAAGCAAATTTTTTGTCCATTTAAATAACATCAAATTGATCAGAAATATAGTGTAGACATTGCTAATGTTGAAAATTACTATTGTAGCTGGAAACTGAATATTTGCGTGGGTATACAAAGGCCCATTATCAGCAATCATCACTCCTGTGTTCCAATGTCACATTGTGTTTGCTAATCTTAGTTAATCAAGACTAATTGATCATTGGAAAACCCTTTTGCGATTATGTTATCACTGCTGAAATCTGTTGTGCTAATTAAAGCCATAAAACTGGCCTTCTTTAGACTAGTTCAGTATCTTCAGCATCAGTATTTGTGGGTTCGATTACAGGCTCAAAATGGCCAGAAACAAAGAACTCTTCTGAAACTCGTCAATCTATTCTTGTTCTGAGAAATGAAGGAAATTCCATGTGAGAAATTGCCAAGAAACTCGTACAACGATGTGTACTACACCCTTTACAGAAGAGTGCAAACTCGCTCTAACCAGAAACGAAAGAGCAGTGGGAGGCTCTGGTGCACAACTAAGCAAGATGGAAAATACAGTAGAGACGCTTCACAGTAGAGTGTCTAGTTTAAGAAAGAGATGCTTCACAGGTCCTCAGCTGGCAGCTTCATTAAATAGTACCCGCAAAACACCAGTCTCAATGTCAACAGTGAAGAGGCAACTCCGGGATGCTGAATATCAATGTAGATATTCCATAGAAAATCTGCCATTTCCAGCTACAATAGTCATTTACAACATTAACAAAGTCTACACTGTATTTCTGATCAATCTGATGTTATTTTAATGGACAAATGATTTGCTTCTCTTTTGAAAAACCAAGGACATTTCTAAGTGACCCCAATCCTTTGAATGATAGTGTATTTACAGCTTATCATAAATCAACCTAATGGGATCTCACCAGCTGCATTTGTAATTGTGATTTAGTTACTTAAAAGTAACAGTCCTTTTCCATGAGGTGTTTCCATTATTTTATCACCCCCTGTATGTATCAACACATCTATCTCTGAGATCGATAGAGAGTTTGTTGGGATTCATGGCTTAGTTTCTACTCTGACACGCACTGTAAAGTGTGGGACCTTTTATGGTCAGGTGTGTGCCTTCAACTGACAGACGGACTCAGTCAAGTTCTAGAGACAAGAAGGACAGGGCACAGGATGCATTTGAGGTCAATTTGGACTGTCATGGCAATCGGTCCAAGTACTTATGTACATGTGCTCTTGCAGTTTTTTATTTTGAATGTTTTCACTTTGTCATTATTGGGTATGGTGTGTAGATTGATGCAAAATATATTCAATCAATTATAAATTCAGTCTATAACACCATCTGGAGAAAGAGTCTGAACACTTTCTGAAGTTGCTTTAAGTTGTGTGCAAAATCAAGCTTATTAACAACATTGACATTTTTTCATAGCCTTTTTGCTTAGCCTTACCTAGGGGGGCAATTATTACGAAGGGGAGTTTTTTCAGGCCAAAAAACTCCCCTGTTGTGTGGGATAAAATTAGATGCAGAAGCAAAGTTGTTTCACTAATGTTGCTCCAAAATTAGGTAACTACCTAAATAGACTTCCCCTCAGTGACTGTATTCATGACGGGACTGTTAATTTTAAGCCTGTCATTGTTGGTTCTTTTCCAGGACAACATAAATGTGGATGAGGCAGCTCGATTCCTGGTTGAAAACATCCTTCTGAACGACAAGGGCCTGCCGTACGAGGAAAGCAACGGTGAGCGCATTAAACTGGACCAGGAAACAGTGGCTGCTGAGAGCAAGCCCGGCTGCTGCTAGCACAGAGTACACCCTACCACGTCTAACCTTTCCATTCTCCACCCACTGGCTCACACCACAGCCCATGGGGACCAGAGGTCAAGGAATGGGTCTCTGATATCCCACCTCTTCCCTTATCCCCATTATCCACTGAAACCCCCTACCTCCCCAATTACCCTTCCGCCTCCGTCGTCTGTTGCAACCGTCACAATAGGGTATTCTTTTCAATAAGGGTGTGTCTCTGCACACTCTACCGCAGCAAACTGACTCTGGGACCTGCCAAACCTCTCCCACCACCCAGTGTCTTCCCCCCCAACAGTACATGACCTAGTCGTTCTCTCTGATGACCATGCTACCAGGCTTTGGGTGTGAAAGACCTAAACAGCACGAGAATGGAGGTGAAATGGTTACCGTTACCGAGGGTGTTCCTTTTGTTTCACCTGTTGTCCACATCTGTTTCCTGGCCTTAGTTTATCAGTCTCCGTCTTTTTGTCAGTCTTTCCTCAGAGCCAGTCAAGTAATTGTGGACATGACATTAAAAGAATGAATAAGACTCATCACAAAGTGGACTGTTTGAGAGTCATCCATTTTATTGTCCTCACTGGTCATGGTTGATGTTAAAGGGTTCACACCAGAATGCATGTATGTTTATCTATGTCTGCAAATGTGTCCAGCTCTAACAGTGTCTTTTTTTACAATTATGCTTGTAGCTGTTGTTTCAAAATGGTGCAGAGAATTGCTCATTGTTTTTTTAACTTTTTTAAGAAGCCCTGAACAAAGGTTAAACAAAGGATGTGCCATACAGATAATTGCATTTGTGTGTGTGTATGTGTGTGTTTATCATGATGATCTGTTAAATAGTTTCCAGTGTTCTTTCTCCCTGGCAGAGCTAGTCACAGAGAGGAATGAAAAAGGACAACATGAAGAACAAAGTTACCATAACAACTCTGAGATTAATCCCAGAAACTTGATGTCTTTATAATAGTATGAAAGAGTTCATCTGAAATTTGTATTTTTTTAACAGTTGTGTTTAATAATGTACAATTCCTGTTGAGGTACGAAAAAATTTCAGACTGGGGAAGGAACCTTCCCTCTGCCCAGCATTTGCCTACCTTAAGCATGTGTAAATGCTTTTTTAAAAACAGTGCTTGGTATATAGTGTTAAAAATATACTTTGAACCTACTATAATAAAACGGGAATAAACTTTTTATTTCAGAATACTTAATATTATTATGGGCTGGCTTCCTTGTTCAATTCTTTGTTAATGACAATTATAATTGTCTGTACTCAGACTGTGCGTGTGTGAGTTTTTGCGTGCGTGCGTGCGTGCGTGTGTGTGTGTGTGTAGGGGGGGATATTTAATGACAACACTTGCAAAAGGTGATCCATCAAGGCTCTGCATGAGAGGAGACACTGTAAATGTGATAAGAGAAGTGGGTTTCACAACATTTCCCAGGCTCTGTGTGGGTGGGTAAGTGGGTGGCCTGGCCATGCGGTATCACTTAGGGGACGCTGCGCGTGTGTGATAGTCATCAGACTGTTCTGCTTCCTGCTGCTGTTTGTGCTCTCCCATGCTCTCATTACTAAAGAAGAAACCAATGTCACTCTAACAGTGTACATGTGCATGAGGGGCCAATGTAAACATTTGCCAGACGCAGGGTCCAGCGGGTTTAAGCCATGATCATCTACCTTTGGCCGCTCAAAGTCACCATCTTCAAAGGGATTCAAAGACATGGACTCATCCGCCAGACCTGTCATTATATATTGCATGTTAAGTTTTGGCTATTCAAGCACTTTTGAGAGTCTATAAAAAGTGTTATAGAAGTGTAATACCTAATTATGTATTATTATGTAGGATTTGAGGAGTGCTAAGAGCAGTAGGTTATACCCATAAGGCTAGATGGAGCTCTTTTTCTCATTCTGATTATTTTTCAGTCTGGATTTCATGTCTGAGTGCACATCCTGTCAGTTCCACTGAAGCCATATCCATTTGGAAGAAGTCCATTTTCTACTACTTCTATGAGTTGTTAAAAAATACTAAAAGGGCACAAACTGCCATCTGAAATATTGTTTGAACAGGTATAAAGTGATTTCCTGTCACCTGCAGTTAAGGAATGTTTTCTAAGTATAATTCATTGTATGCTGCTTTTGATTTAGATCCAGAAAAAGGGTCCTCAAAGAGGCAATTCATATTGCATGGGTCTAATAAACAAAATAATGAATAGCAGGGGACATTTACAGCCTGGATGAGTGCCATTCATAGTTAAAACGTCTGAATAGTCTACATCTGCATGTCCTGATGACCAGGATGAAATTGTGTAAACCTTCCTAAACTACCAGATGGTTATTTACAAAACATGACGTTCCTTCGTAATGGAGCTTCCTATGTTTATACTGAAACTGGGCACTAGAATTTTCTATACAACGTTTGTGCATTTGATTAAACAACAGGCGTAGGGACCTGGAAGTCTTCGTCAATGGTCCCCGGAGCTTATGTGGCTGGGTTTTGTCGCTTAGCAACATACCAAACTTCCTCGAGCTTCCCAGTCAAAACTAACGTTTTTCTCTCAGAAACAGTTTGCTAGTTGGTTACTGTAATATTGCCACTTATTTTATCTAATAGCTCACTTGAATCGTCTACACTACAATGTCAAAAGGTACACCAAAGAAAAAGAAGACTTTTTCCAGCGGAATCGATACACCACAAGTACAGGCACCGAATAAGTAAGATTGGTGTGCTGGTCAAGCTGGTTAGCTAAGACAAGTACAGTATAACGTATTGTATCTATGTTCGTTATGTCATGTGAAGCAATTACAGTACTGTGTTGAAAACTTCATGAAATGTATGATGTTGGTTGGTCAAAGTCCAACAGTAACGTTAACCTTTGTTTCTAAATAATGTAGATAAAGCAAGAAATGTCAAACCAACGTTAACGAATCTGGCTAGCTAAAGTCCCCCTATATTGGCCGTTTCTGGCGGTTGGAGAACTAAATCCTCTCAAGTTCAAAATGTTTATGCACTGGAAAACAAGGGAACGTTTTGCTATTAAATATACCATTTCAGCTAGCCCACCACCATTTCTTATAGAAATGTGTGGAGGTTAAATCCTTTATTTTTAAAATGTCATGTACGGAAATTGTTTTAGACAAGTTGCAAATCGTGAAATTCGACTCGCGCGACAGAGCACACATCATGAAATCAGTTATCAGATGTAATTACTTTTTTTCTTCACCAGGCAGAAGGCATGAAAGGTAGCTAAAACTTTATAGTAAACACTTGGGAGAAGACTGTTATCATACGACAAAAGTGCATATTTCTGCTGGGACATCAACACCAAAAATGCTGCCTGGAGCAGGATTGCTACTACAGTTGGGTTATCTGCGCAGTTGAATGTGATACTATAATTAGCTGTGGAAAATAGGTGCTGGTGTGATTCAGCTAAGCTAGAGCAAAATGGTTAGCATTGTACAGTCAGAGTTGGGGAGTAACGGATTACAAATAAACAGTAACTCTATTCCGTTACGTTACCAACTAAAATATTGTAATCGGATTACAGATACTTTTGAAAAAAGATATGATTACTTTTGGATTACTTCAACTGAAAAAGAATAGTTGCGCGAAATAATTATGATACGTTGCATGTTTGATTTTTTTATATCATGTTTTAAAAACATCGTTATTTGAACCAAAATAACAATCGCGCGCCTCAGTTGTTGGGTGTGATAATCATGCGCGCAAAGGTGGGCGCGCATAACCAGATTAGTGACGGATGAAGCGTTAGTTTTATTGGTAAAAACAATGTATCTACGATAATATAAGCCTACCCATATAAAATGTGATTTAGTTATCCACTCGACGCATCTGTCTCAGAAAAATGATAGGCGATAGGCCTACCTGGTGTTATAGTTTCCAAGTTTCATGGTCTATTTGTCAAACGCACCGAACAACACAGCCAGGGAGAGTTTCGAAGATAAGGCAACTATTTGTTTGATAGCTATAACATGGCACTACCTTCAAGATAAAACATTATAAGGAATTCATCACATTTGAGGAGAAAATGTGTTGTGAAGCACTTCAAAGGATGATGATTTGCATTTGATGCAGCCACCTCAACTCCGTCCATACAGGTAGGCCATGTGATCCTGCTTTTGCTTTGCATCTCAGAAAATTGTGGTTATCATTGGCTGCTGACCGCATTGAATTCAAGCTAAGAGTACAGGTGTATAATCACAGTTTATTTATTTCATTTGTGTTTTGAAAATCCATCGCTGGTGGCTCTAATAATCACAGGTTACGCTCACGCGGGTAAAATGTATTTGTGTGCGGGTGTTCACGATTGCAAACGTGCATTCGTGTGCCTGGGGCTTTTGCAACGTTTTGACAAAGTTTGTGGTTGTGGAGCAAAACATCAGACTACTGTAGATTTAGTTTACGCAAGTGTATGCAAATTCCGTTTCTGGCCAGCTATGTAAACTGTAACATTGATTGGTCCCGCAAAATGTGTTCAATTGGTTATAGGCTATTCCTATTTGTTTTCTAATGCCTCTTAATATTAAAGTAATTTAAAAGTAATCGGATTACGTTACTGAGTCTGAGTAATCAAAAAGTTATGTTACTGATTACAAATGTGGACAGGTAACTTGTAACTAACGGATTACATTTAAAAAGTAACCTACCCAACCCTGTGTACAGTACTAGTATGATGCAAAACTAGCTGACTGGTGTTGTTAGATATCTGCTTAATTCGTCCTTGAGTTGGTTAGGTTGTAGCCACTGGAATTATTTTATTTAGCAGATTATCAAATTTTGTTTGCTCAATGTAGGTTGACATTGTAAACAGGATCCGAAATTAAGCGCCAAATGCGGGTAGATTTTCCTACGGCATTTGGCGAGTAACTTTCAGAAGGCTATCCGCCACACTGGCGGGGAAATGTTTGTACCAAAATAGTAATGTAATAAAATATGTGGCATGATGGCTCGGAGGAAATGTCTCAAGTTTGCATTACATTGAAATCAAGCCATTACTTCGGTGAGAAAATGCGTGCATTTTTGAAGGAATACGGTACTAAGGAGCAAAGTTATCCGTGCGATAGCCAATCAGGTCTTAACAAACTTATTCTTCAGATCTTGCACCGTAGTAAGATGGGCATACCGGCTCTTTTCAGTGAGCCGGCTGGTTTGTCTCAGCTCACCAAAAAGAGCCGGCTGTTTTGGCTCCCAAACGGCTCTTTAAAAAAATATGTTTTGTATATTTTTCAGTTTGCGATAGTTTGACTATGATTGGTGTTAAAACAGTTCGAATTAAATTATTAAATGAAATCATACTCTACCTTAACCACAATGTATTTTAAAATGCATTGGATTGTTATGAAAAAGAATGCTATTACACATTTTCGTTTAAAGTATAACGTTTTAATGTATATAAACAAAGTGCATATAAATCTAACCATTCAAAACGAATACAATCTGAACAGCCTAATTCGAATGCTTTTGGACCTGTGAACTGTGTGACAGCAGGTGCGGTGCTCCATAGAGAGGATAGACCTTTATGAGAGGCAATTTGGACTTCAGGGAGCACTTATTGAAATTGAAAGTTTTGCAACGTATGGTCATTTTATGCATATTTTATTACATTCTACTGTGTGCACAATATTCACTCATTCAGGCCAGTTTATCTATGAGAATAAAATAGACCGCGGATTCATAACAAACCCGTCAGTGAAATTGAGTGTGAGGGAGTGAACTTGTTCTTTCCTCCATGATTTTCGGCTGTGTGTAATTGGTTATGGAAGCATTTTGCCCAGCTGCTTTAGATAAGTGTCCAACAGCCTGTACAAATGATGTCCGTGGTTGTAGATGTTTTTTCCAGGAACAAATGAATTCAAACAATTTATTGAAGACTGATATCAGCCTGCGTGATCGGGCCTTAGTACGTTTATACTACAACAACTTTGCCTATTTGTGCCAAATGTCACTTTTGTTTTGCTGTTTTGAACACCCCTTGATTACCTACTAGAAATTAGCATGTAATTCAGTGCATTTCTTTATTTCCTGTAAGGTTTAAACAAATGACTAATGATAATTAGACCTTGGATCTCTGTAATGCTGAAATATGTGCCAAAATATATAGGATGAAAGGTGTCTTCACGGCTCTCTCTAAGTTGCCCATTACATGCATTAGGCATTGGGAATGTGACAGAGAGCTATGTCTGTTAAAACAGTTTTTTAATAGCATTGTAGGTCCTTGATGTCATGTCACATTGCCATACTTTTGCTGGAATAACGCCCCTGAATGTATGTACGAGTCATAACTCTCCGTGCAAATGCGGTTTATATATGGGTGCAATTAAATACTCGGGTTTGTATACATACAAAGCTATAAAATGAATGGTGTGGTTTATACATGGTGCAGCTATAAACAGGGAATTACGGTAGTCTGAACAGACAGAACTAATGTGCGCTTGAGCATTTAGGCCTATATTATTTTATTTCCTTTTTCGTTCTTTGAATTAGTTAATTCTATTCATTTAAATCTTTGGATTATTCATATCTTAATTTAAAAAAAAAATTATAAATAGATTTGGCTCTTCTGATATGCGAGCCGGCTCCCAACATTCACCTACAAGAGCCGGCTCTTAGAGCCGACTCGTTCGCAAACGACCCATCACTAGTAAGCTAAACGTTTCTTAACTGACAGTGAAACCAGAGACGTAGGTTTGATTTCAAATGTGAGGGGGACAAACAGTGGCATATCGTGGTGACGCCGGGCCGGGGTGCAAGCTGTCCCTACATGGACCCCCACCCCGGATGAAAAATTGTGAAGCGGTATATACGCATGGAAAGCTGATCCTGAGGTCTGACTATGATAACCACATAGAAACACACAATATAAAAAATAAAATTACAAAAAACATTTTTCAGAGGTCAAGCACGGGCCCCCCACCCGCTGCGGGCCCTGGTGCAACCGCACCCCGGATAGCTACGCCAGTGGGGACAAATATGTTTTTGCAAATGCCCATGGTTTTGGATTGGGATGGCCAACAAGCTCAGATAGGTAGATGGTTGGGTGTCCACATACTTTTGGCCATATGTTGTATGTGCACTGATGGACACAACATCTCATTGATTCTGCTACAACAAACACGCGAAATACAACCTTCCGCCATTTCTTTTAATATTACTTAGTTAACATATTTTCAAAGATGTGCTCTTAGTGAAGAGCTACTACAGACCTCTGTATTTCAATGTGTGTGGCTGATATGTGATCTACATGTACATTTTGCCAGTTGTTACGCATGCAGGTACCCTGTATGTGCGTTTGTGTTTTTCCCCTCCTGCCGTTTCCCCAGGTGTACCTTATGTTCCTGATTGTGCTCGTTGGTGTTTCCCACCTGGCAGTCATAAGTGCATCGCCTGACTGTTGAGGTGGACCAATCAGTGGACACCCATCCTAATTGCACCACCTGTTCCTTTTTCCATTACCCAATCGCATCACAAGGGAAATCTGTTTTACAAATGGCTCACTACTAGTAAGGTGACTGATTTTAATTCTCTTCGGGAGTTACTCTTGTTGGAGGAGTTTAAGAATTGCTTACCTGAACGCATAGTTGTTTACCTAAACAAACAGAAAGTGCATTCACTGTCGGAAGCGTCTGTATTGGCAGACGAATTTGTGTTGACGCACAAGAGCATATTCTTGCCTCGTACAGAGAGTAGGGCTGCGGAGCCACCGGCTCCTAGCCCTAGTCGACCAACAGTACATCAAACCCGGCCGAAAGACATAAGTCAATGCTTTTATTGTCATCAGCCGGGACATATGGTTAATGAGTGCTTCCTGCTGAAACGCAAACAAGGGACGCCTCTGCACGCCAAGCCGTCAACAGGTGTTGCGCTAATTCGTACTGTTGTTAGGTCAGACAAACGATAGGTGCCTCATGGTAAATGTGGCTTGAAGGTCCCAGTCCCAGATCGCAGTTATGAACCATTCATATTTGAGGGATTTGTTTCCCTATCAGGTAACTATGCGTCTCACCGTCTGGTTAGAATCCTTAGGGATACTGGTGCGTCGCAGTCATTCATCCTATCTGACGTGTTGCCCTTCTCCGAAAATACATACTGTGGATCCAGTGTGTTAGTCCAGGGAATTGAAATGGGAATTGTCCCAGTGCTATTGCACTTTGTGAACGTACACTCTGAGCTAGTCAGTGGATTGTTCAGAGTTGCAGTACGTCCTATGTTGCCCGTAAAAGGGGTGACGTTTGTAATGGGCAACGATATTGCCGGTGGAAAGGTAATACCCATATTGGAGATGTTGGATAAAAGTGACCAGTCTCTTTCGGAGGAGCTGGCACAAAGCCATCCACATGTGTTCCCAGCTTGTGCCGTCACACGTGCTCAGGCACGACGAATGGGTGACGTGATAGAATTGTCAAAAATTATTCTGTCTAGAGAGTTTGACCAAGAGGATAGCTTGTGTGCTACCTCTGGTAAACTGGTGGGGTCTGAAAAAACAGCCCAGGATCCGGAAGAAGAATGTGGACTGTGTTGCTGATGCAATACAGTTACCAGTAACTCGTGAGCAGCTGGTTGCTAACCAAAAGGGTGACAAAAGCCTTGCTAAATGTTTTTCCAGTATTGTCTCAGTGGAGGAGCTTAAGAAGAAAAACATGGCATACTTCATTGATGGTAATCTCTTCATGCGCAAATGGACATCCCATGGTGACGCCAATGGAGATTGGAATGCTATTTACCAAATAGTGGTTCCTCCAGCATTTCGACAAACTGTTTTATCCCTTGCTCATGATCACCAGTGGGCCTGTCATTTGGGAGTCACCAGGACTTATGATCGGGTTCTACGACATTTCTTTTGGCCCGGTTTAAAACAGGATGTGGCTCAGTACTGTCGGACATGCCACACCTGTCAGGTAACTGGAAAACCAAACCAGGTTATTCCTCCCGCTCCTCTTTGTCCCATACCCGCCATAGGCGAACCCTTCGAACATGTGGTTGTTGATTGTGTTGGACCATTACCGAAAACAAAAGCTGGTAGCCAGTTTCCGTTGACGATTATGTGTGTGGCCACACGATACCCAGAGGCCATTCCTCTGCGAAGGATTCCTGCTCCGGTAGTGAGCAAAGCATTGATTAAATTCTTTTCAACATTTGGGTTACCTAAGGTGGTACAAACTGATCAAGGTTCAAATTTCCTTTCCAAGCTTTTCAAACAAGTGTTAAACACCTTGTCAATAACGCATCGTGTGTCAAGCGCATATCACCCAGAGTCTCAGGGTGCGCTTGAACGGTGGCATCAGACACTGAAGTCTATGCTCCGTAAATATTGTTTGGAATCCGAGAAGGATTGGGATGAGGGAGTTCCTCTAGTTTTGTTTGCTGTCCATGAGACGGTACAGGAATCCCTAGGGTTCGGCCCGGCTGAACTAGTGTTTGGACACACAGTCAGAGGACCTATGAAAGTCCTTAAGGATCAGTTTTTATCAGAAGGATTGTGTGAAAAGGACAATGTATTAGTCTATGTGAGTCGCTTTTGTGAGCGCCTACATGGTGCCTGTGTGCTGGCAAAGGAAGCCCTATCTTCCTCGCAGAGAAGTATTAAACGTCATTATGATAAACATGCAGTTTCTCGTCCTCTGCGGCCAGGTAACTAAGTTCTTGTGTTGCCTGTACCCGATGCATTGTCTCGTGTTTAGAGATGTATGATATCTTTTCTATCCTGTGTGGATGCCTTTGCATGTTGAAAGTGTTCTGTATAGTATTCTTTTTATAACTTATGTCGCAATCCATTGTAGGTTTACTCTTTTAAGGGTGGGAGTGTTACGCATGCAGGTACCCTGTATGTGCGTTTGTGTTTTTCCCCTCCTGCCGCCTTCCCCAGGTGTCCCTTATGTTCCTGATTGTGCTTGTTGGTGTTTCCCACCTAGCAGTCATGAGTGCATCGCATTGACTGCTGAGGTGGACCAATCAGTGTACACCCATCCTAATTGCACCACCTGTTCCTTTTTCCATTACCCAATCGCATCACACATCCCTGGTTTAAAAACCCAGTCAGTTGGTTCTCCCAGAGAGACTCTTTTTGCTTTACCCCACATGGACATAGACACTCTTAAGACACACACCCTTTTTGATAGACATTCACGTTGTTCATTCATACATCACTTAGTTTAGCACATACATCGCACTTTGTGCTGTTTCATGTGAGTATGTATTGCTGTGGTGTTTTGTTTGGTGTTGTCTAGTTAATTGTTTGCTGTGTGCTGTTTAGTCCTTGTTCAACCTGTGTGTTTTGTTTGTCCCTGTGTCCCTGGGAAAAGGTTTTTTTTAGCAAGTCGCCCTTGGGCGTACACAACCCGTAGGAAAACTTTGTCTAAAACACTAGTTAGAACTGAGCGGACCACCCACTGTATTTTTTTATTGGTTAGTATTCAGCTAAGCAGTTCTTGAGGCAGGCAAGTTCAGTTTAGGGGTTTTTGGACTATTTTATTTCATTTCCTTGGTCCAGCTCAGCCACTTTTCCCTAACCCCTTTACCGTGTGTTTATAATAAATGTTTTATGTTTGTTGGTAGCTTTGGTTGTCTGTGTCGTTTGTTCTCACTCTTCATTTACACTACACTAATTTGCATGAGTTTTATGTTATGTGTCTCTGTACCATCCACTCTGGACTGCTAGAGCCACAGGGTTCATAACATCAGTACTGTACTTGAATTTCACAACCTCACCTACCAAGCTCCACCACTGTCTTGCATGACTACACTGGTTGACTCAACGTCCTTCTGGTTCTGCTAATAAATATGGACATTCAGTATATGGGCTACACATAACATAACTAATTTTATTTAAGTTATCCACCTTTAAAGACAACATTTCACCTCAGCTCCACGGTTGACCTTTTCTCCCTGGCTGTCTGATCCTGCTATGACAAGGACGTTCTCACAGTCACCATCTGATCCTGCTAAGATACAGGACATAATATGACATGAACAACTTGAGCTACATTGACGCCTGCAGAACCAGATGGCAATGTTTGATCTATAAGACCCACATTAGGTTCAAATGTCAAAGGCAGCTACTTTGTAGGGAACTACAACGTTAACCAACTTTTCAATAGATTAACTATTAAGGTAGTTAGTTAGCTATATCTTCTAATGTCTTATAGCTAGCTAGCTGTACCACTCACTTTGTCTATGCATAAAAAAACACCTGTTTGTCTAACCTCAGTCTTTTCTTGGCTGGTGTCATATGGTGCTAGCTGTGAGTAAGGTGAACCTAGTGTAATGTAGACTGTTTGCTAGCTAGCGAAATAACGTTAGCTAGCAAGTGAAATAACGTTAGCTAGCAAGCTAATATATATTTTGCAACTATCAATATCATTCATATATAACATTAGCTTAACCACACCTTACCGGTTTTAGAAAAACACTGATAAGATAAATACCTCATTCATACGTTATGGGAGGTAATTAGCTAGAGGTAATGTCAGCTACCAAACTTTCGTGAGCCAGAGATCGCAGTTGCTAGGTGCAACCGTAGCCTCTACTCTACTACCGTAACCAGACCTATCCAGCAACTACTGTACCTCAAGCAAAGTGCCTGCGTGTAGTTCTAAAGCTACTCTGATTTGAATTACGCAATTGCTTAACGTACTGCTACTGCAACGTTCTAAAGAGTTTGAGCTTTTCTTATAAAAAGAGTTGTGTTGATAAAAAGTGGGGGGACAAAATGCCATTTTCAAAAAGGTGGGGGGACAAAATGCCATTTTCAAAAAGGTGGGGGGGACCTGTCCCACTCATGTATAATGAAACCTATGCCCCTGAGTGAAACGGTAAATATTTGAAGCGAGAGAATTCTCCCAGACTGAAGACTCTACCATGTTTGCAAGCTACATTGTCTATGCGTTTAGAAGTTAGCTATGGTAATGTTGCGTTATAATTTTGTGAATGATTAAGCAGGTAGCTAGAATGGGTTCATATTTTGTGTACCATGGAAACAGCCAAAATAGTGTAATTCTTCACATCTCAGAGTAAGAGTCCACGAATGGATGTTAGGTTAGCAAGGAGACCACAAGGCCGAAACATTTCACCGATAAAACTGTTTAATAAAACGTTAATTGTAAAGTAATAATATCTCATTCATTTCAATAACCCCCTGTAACTGCTTTATACAATTCAAGTTTCTCATTTTGGAAAATGGATTGTAAACTAGTGAGCCGATGACAGACGCTAGGGCAGAGATGCTGAAGGAGGAGCAGGCTGAGGGACAGGCGGCAGGAGTTGGAAGTCAGAGTGGCCCAGAGAGGAGTGATCCAAAAGAGAGTCTACAGCGGTCAGCAAGGTTTTGATTTGGGAATTATAGGAATACAGTCCTGAACCATGAGCATATACAGTATGGATTCTTAGTATAAGTGTAGGTAGTTATAAAGCTAGGGCTTTATAAGGTATTCATTCAATATTTGCTGGACTGCATAAGCATAGCCTGCCTAGAAGAGCGAATGTCTCTTACTGACTGGCTGACTGATTGACTGACTGAGCAAGCGAATGCCTGCCTGCTTGACTGACTGACTGACTACCCCTTGTTAAATAGCGTAGTGGTTAGAGACGCGGACTAAGGAACAACAAGTCCCGCGTTTGACTCCCGTCACAGTCTAAACACATTATGCATTAGGATTTGTTCAGGATAGACAAAAACTTAGCTGGCTACAACCTTCAGTAGCTACGTTATAGGAAGCCTAAAATAAAACTGTTTATTGTTATATTGTGACTATTTCTGATAGATTTTCGAATTATGCATTAGGATCTGTTCAGGATAGACAAAAACTGTGCTGGCTACACGATTCTCTCGTCTTTTCACTTGACAAAAAAGTCAGTTATCGTCTCCTATATTGATAGTTATTGTATCAATGTCATTCACAAATGGCTAATAAGATGTTAAACCGGCCAGTGGCAAAAGCCATACGGTTCATAGATGCTATTTGTGGTGGAGGTAGACTTAATAAGTGTGAGGTTGTCTCTCCGCTCCCCACTCCTGCCTCCTGGAAATAGTGCACATCCTTCTCACCCTGAACGTAGCTCACTCCCCAGGTCCCAATCACCCTCATTCTGATCACCTGTGTCCCCACCTGTTTCTGGTTTGTGGCCCTATTTAGTTCTGTTCAGTTCTCCCTAACCTTTGTGAGGTATTGTTTGTTTCATGCAACTTACTGAGCCTGTTTTCTTACTGTTCTTGTATCTCTCGTGGTCCGACCAGTTTTGCCTAATCCTTTGCCTCCGTCCGTAGCCTGTGCGTTTTTGTACCTTTGCCCATCTGGCCTCCATGCTCTGACTCCTGCCTGCCCCTGGTTTCTGCCTTCTGGTTTTTGGATTTATACTGCTCCGCTCTCCCGTGTTCTGAAACCTGCCTGCTGTACAACGAGTTTTGCCTGTCCCTAGTCCTGAGAATAAACCACACTCTACGCGTTTGGAACTCACCTGTCTGTGTCGTATTCGTTACAATAAGAAACATTAGTCAGTTTAACACAATGCTTAATGGTGCCTAGTGTGGGTAACCCCGGTTCGAATCCAGTGTGGGCAACAACATTCATCACTTTCAATTGCGGGCCGGCTGAACTAGGCTTCCCTGGTTCCTTTTCTGGTTTCACATTACAAGACAAGTCATGTATTACTAGTCTTCCTATTAGGAACCTCTTTACACCCTTCTTTTAGCCAACCTGTAGGAAAAGGTAGGGCAAGTGGTTTTGATCCTGAATAACTTAAATATACAGTATATACAGTATCCCCTGTTGATTTTGTACTTTTGCCCACTGACAAAGAAATGATCAGTCTATAATTTTAATGGTAGGTTTATTTGAACAGTGAGAGACAGAATAACAACAAAAAAATCCAGAAAAACGCATGTCAAAAATGTTATGAATTGATTTGCATTTTAATGAGTGAAATAAGTGCCCACTGCAAAACATGATTTAGTACTTGGTGGCAAAACCCTTGTTGGCAATCACAGAGGTCAGACGTTTCTTGTAGCTGGCCACCAGGTTTGCACACATCACAGGAGGGATTTTGTCCCACTCCTCTTTGCAAATCTTTCATTACACTACACTAACTAGGCATTTGTCTTGCTAGGTTGGACGAACACTTTGATGCTAAATGTAGTTTTTAGTATGCCTGATTTTAAGCATAAAAATATAAAGCACTTTTAATTGCCCCGTGTATGGAATATGCTATCCAAATAAATAGCCATGCCTTATACACTTGTTTGCTAATGTTAGGTAGCTACTTACTATTTTGAGAGCTGGCCATTAAGGTGAAATCCAGATGATTAACCGCACATCTTGGAACGTGTTCAGCTTCAGGGACTGGGTCATAAATGGTCACCAGCATTGGTATCAATAGTTCCCATTTGTTGCAATAAAAGCATTATGTTTTCGGTTGGCACGATCCACAGCTACACCACCATCCTCTGGACATTATGGGCAAGGGTTGGGGATTAACTGGTTCACCATCGTCAGCTTGTGTTCTAGCCTCTAGTTCGGTCAATTCATCCTCTGTGTATTCTGGTTTGTCTCTTAAGCAAGTAAATGTTGACTGTCCTTTGGTGAATATCAACGACAAAATAGGTAACTTGCTATGTATGTATGTAATATGCGTATGCACCTCCTCTTCCTCAAAGAGCGCGCGGATTGATGCAATTGTGAACAAAACTGACCAGTAAGCACAGGAAGAACCTGTTTATTTGAAATGACAAATATATCGCGAAACTTTTTTCGAGAAATACAACATCGTCATGTTCTTTGAGTTAAACAACACCACTAGTCATAGTTTGGAGTGTTTTTGAGTACTTTTTTCGCTTGCAATGCAGCTTTGCTGTAGTGGGACGAACAGTTTCCATTCATGAAAGAATGCTAATAGCTGCCGGGGACAGAGCTGAATAATGGATGGTTGGAAAAATGAATCTATGTTCATTCCGGACAAATTTTCGGTAACTGAATTTTTGGATAAATATGATTTTTAGACAAACTATCCCTTTAATAGAGGAGAGGCTGATATGTGCGGTCACCGGGTATTAGGGGTGCATGTTATATTGACTCAATACCGTTATCGCAATATCACGTTGCGCAATATAAAATTCTAAAATGTTGCGGAAAGTATGCGATATTCCGTTTATTTTGTGGAGAGACGCGTCCGTTGGCTGTGTGGCTTAGTTGTGTTCGATTTAGAGCCCGCTAGAAACCACTATATAATGATCATGTTTCATTGGCCAGTTGCCCTGTCACATGCAAGTGTGAGCGCAACGGGTCCACTACACGAACATAGCCTATTCGACAGCGTGTGAGTGAAGAGAGAGATAGAGACAGCGAAACGTGACAGAGGAGCGAAAGAAAAAAAAGGACAGAAAATTAAGATGATGAGTGTGACTCAGGGAGACAACGAAACAACGGAGATTGAAGAAGAAACGTTAGTGGCCAAAACGTTACGTGATAGACTGTAACAGTAATTTTGATGCACGTCAAAAAAAGCATTACAAAAGTATAATCCTAAATAAATATAAACATCTTGGCATTAAATTGTGTCAGGAGAAGACTGCACAATAAAGAATGAATGAGTGTCCAGTAGGCTATTAGCTATAGAGGCAATGCTTCTAAAATGCCTTTGCACTAGATTTGAGGTTTAATCAATATAAAAAATCTCAAATGATGTATACGTTGCCAAGAGGTACAATAGTCACCTTTACAAAGGCTGAAACACCGGAGTCTTCTAGCGAACAGCGGTAGCTTACAAAGCGAACACTTGTCAACTGTTTGAGAGTTGACAAGCGTTCCTCTACTGTAGAGACTAAACTTTGCATATCCTAGGAAAATTAGATTCCTCTTCATTGTCATTGAACAGTACAAGTACAGTACAACGAAATGCAGTTAGCATCTAACCAGAAGTGCAAATAGAAGAGGGCAGAAAATGTACAAGTATTAAGTA
>JACXGI010000351.1:132343-147869 GCA_016801175.1 Esox masquinongy
CCCCCCCCCCCCCCCCACTGTGAAGTATTAACATATCAAAGGAAGACAGTTCGTGACTGGCAATCATTCCAGGCCTTCACTTTTAACGAGTGTCCACCAGTAAAGACATTAGAATATTTTGCGACTTTTACCCCGTAACCCCCCCTTCTTTTTCAACCCCCCCATTATCCCCCTGTTATTTTTCCTACCCCCCATGTTTACTCAGCCACAGCGTATACCAGTAAAATGCTCTTATTTTTTTAAGTGCAAAAAACACAGTACTTCACAATGAATGTGTATAAATAAACAGATGTACAATTGTTAAAGTATTTGTAAACAAGTTCGACAAGAAAATGCTTATATGTACCCTTACAGCGATGCAATAACAGAATGTTCTTTAAAGTATACAAACAATTTAATAGGGTTACAAGGTAACAAGAAAATATGTTACGTATATTAATTCAAATCAAATAAATATTAGGACACATTACTAAAAGCAGCAATGTAATTAAAGAATACAAGAATAAAAAGTTCTCAAAAGGACAGTGGCAGCCAAAAGTTTAGAATAATGTACAGATTTTGAGGAGTAACAATAGAAAATAAATTGTCAATGTGAATAAAACCTTTACGCAATACTAACCTCACCAATAGAAAGGCTAAAAACAAATAGCAAAACATTTTAAGTAATGGACAACAAAATAACTACACCCTAATAAAGATATTAAAAACTATATAAAGTAAAGTGGAGTGTTGGAGTGTGTGGAGTGTGGAGTGGTAGCAGCAATTGAGACTTGAGTTTGTGTGTGTGTAAGTGTGTGTGTGTGTGTGTGTGTGTGTGTGTGAATCAGTCCAGTTCAAGTGACCTTCGCTGGTCAGCTAATTTGATCAGGAAACCAAAAATCCAGTATCCACACCAGACATCATGTCCTCAGTTGCCAGATAAACCACAGCTTCTCTTCTCTTAAATGTTCGGACCAATCTGGTGTCCAGGGTAGGGCTGTGGTGGTTGTGGACGAGTGGAACGGTTTTCATTTTGACGACGCCTCTTCTCCCCATAAGAACGATTGACTCTCCTTCATTCGTCAGCTGATTTGATCAGGTCCTCAAACTCAGTAGAGCGCCGGCTCGGAGAGGAAACCAAAAATCCCCCGGGGTCAGTCTCCATATCAGACATCATGTCTTCAGTTGCCCCAGCAAACTGCTTCTCTGCAGCCGAGAGTTCTTTCAGCCAACTAGCCAAAGCCTGTGAAAGTACAGTAGACAATAAATTGACAATGTCAAAACGGTACAATGTCAAACTGTAAAAATCTAGAGCGGTCCAAACATTTCAGCAAGTCATACTCTTCACATTTAAGAAAGCTAAAAGTGTTTAATATAAAATCAATATGTATTTAAAATTATAGGATAAATTCAAATAAATATTAAAATGATTAAGCTAAAACAGCGACAGAAGTTTTTTATTTGTGAAATATGTTGTGCACTTGTAAAAAATTTCTCCAAACTAGTTATTACTTTTGTAGTTGTATAAAAAATGTGCATACTTGTAACCAACTTGGTATTTGGAATCTTGCTACTCCTTAATAACACTTGCCAATGTAATACACGGACGCTCAGAGTTTTGTCAATAAAATTCAGCTATAACTGTGACAAAAGGATTTTTTTTTTGTAAATCACAGTCTGCGGTAGTACGTTTCACAGCGTTTGCAAGCGGATATACCCATGAGGACTCTGATTGGCAGGCCATAGCTTTTTTTGACCAATGAACTGAATGCATCTTGAACGTAACACGTTTACACCTTTTAACCAATCTGAGTAGATTCTGGAACACGCAGCGCCAGTGTTTCAACCGGTTTCAACTCATAGTGATGCACAGGAAGAAAAACATGGCTAAGCACGGTCGGCTTCTCTTACCTCAGTTTTTGATGGGATAACAAACCTTTTAGATGATTTTTCCACCTAGCTAGATCAATGCACAAAGTTTTAATGGAGTCTACTAGCTAAATTACTAAAATGTATATCTAGCAACTAGGAAGGAATTTACATGGCTACTTAACGTTTTGCCTTTGACATGGATATGTATTTACCACGGGAATAATAGAAACTCACTTTGCACTATTCATATTTTGTATTAGACTAGTTTGGGCGTATACATACCACTTGAATATGGTTCACATCATAACATGTAGTTTTTGTTTATTACTTAATGTGTTTGCATTTGTTCAAGACATTTGTTTTATCTGCTAGGGCTGTTATCACTGATTGGCAAAAGGTTTAGACTTGTTTTACTTTATAGGAATTTCTGCTCCAAAGAACAGGGTACAGTTTCAGCATGACAAATCATATGCGAAATGTCAATTCTTAGCTAATTACTATTCTTCCATTGTAGTAATTTGCCATGTTATTATTCCTATGAAGTTCTTATTTTTTTCAATCAAAGCAGTTTTTTGTACTTTTCAAATGCATTGTCACATTGAAAGAACTGGATAAAAGGTTTGGTATAGTATCAACAACTGAGGTATGAGCGGGTAGGGGAAGCCGATCATGCTGAAACCTGCTTTTCCTCCTCTGCAATACATCACTATGAGTTAAAACACTTGTGTTCCAGAATCTACTCAGATTGGTTAAAACATGAAAACGTGACTGACTCAACATGCACTCAGTTCATTGGTCAGAAAAAGCTATGCCATGTCGATCAGAGTCCTCATGGGTATATCTGCTGGTAAGCGCTGTGAAACGTACTACCGCAGACTGTGATTTACAAATAAAAATACTTTTGTCACAATTCTAGCAACATTTTAGTGACAAAACTCTGAGTGTCCCTATTTTACGTTGGCAAGTGTTATTAATGAGTAACATGATTCCAAATATCAAGTTAGTTACGCTATGCACATTTTTTATACAACTTCAAAAGTAATTCCATGTTTGCAAATGATTTTTTACAAGTGTGCAAAACCTTTTTCCAACTACAAAAGTAATTACGAGTTTTTACAAATAAAAAACTTATGTCGCTGTTTTACCTTCATATGAAAAGGGATATACACCCATTTTAGATGTGGCCTTATTTTATTTATTTTGGAAGAGAAATGAGTCATCACTTCCAATCAAATATAAAACAAACGGCCGCGAAAGGTGTTTTTTCTTTCTACACTTTTATAAACAAACCTGTCGCTTGTGGTGCTGTGTCCACTGTTTGATGTTCCTCTTTGCTGCTTTGTCCAGGTTGTCCATGAACAATGTTTCTCCCTTTGTGTCCAGTAGCGGCTTGCAGCTGCATCTGAGAAGTCAGTTGTTTTAGCAATTATAATATGCTTTATAATCCTTAATTGAATGTTAGAGTTTGCAGCAGGCTATTTCTTACCTTCAAAGTCAGTCCTGCTCCATTCTTCATCAATATATTTTAGACTAATCTGATTTACCACTAATTTCAGCACACCAGTGTTGTGTGGACTGTTCTACCTGATATATGAAAGACCAAACATTCCTTTTTCAGTACAGTATTGGAGCCATCTATCACAGATGATGTACATTTTCAACCAATTTAGTAAAGCAATAAATGTGAAAACCTTTTTTTGCCATGCCCCTTCTACGCTTAACAAATAAATATATTTATAGATAAATGGTAATTAACAAGTTATTAACCAAGTTAAACTCAATAACAAGGTGTTAACCAATTTATATAACTAGGTACAATGTTTATTGTAGTGTTATTCCCGCCAAATTATTCCTCCCCCAAAACCCACAATCCAGACAAACTAAGACTAATCTTGTTTGATATAATTGCGTAATAAATATTCTATTTCACGCAGCCACCAAACACTTATTGATTTATTTCTTTTGACTATTTTAACATTTTTTGAAAGGTAATATAAATTCACATTCACGTTTCATGCGGCCTATACTTTTCATCCTTGCCAGCAGTATTGTGTAGGTCCCCGACAGCACTCTATGAAAATGGGGTAAATCTTGGCAATTAGCAATTCTAATAAAATTACAAACAGCACAAATCTAACATAGGTACTGTACTGTAGTTAAACGTTCAACATAAAGATAATTATTTTGTCTTGCTCGACGGAGGCCTTCGGTCAAGCAAACTGGAATAAATACAGTCAATAGTCTGGTTAATTTGCTAGGTATGTATGTGTATAAATATATCTATATAATGTTTCACTAGGGTTAGTTATCTAGCTACAATGCGCTTAATATTGCGTTATGTATGTAACAACGGTACCCAGCAAGCTAGATAGCTGTAACACAAAACAAGCCATTACCGAACGTACTGCTAGCTAATAATTTAAGCTCTTAGTCGACTCTTACCTTGATTTGTAGTACCAAAATTACTTGGACTGCCTTGAACTGGTGTTGCGTTTTCTGTAGCCATTTCCATGGCTTGGCGAGTTGAATAGAAATTGCTGGAATGCATTCTCGACACTTTACTGAATTGTAAGACTTTGATTACAACCACCAGTAAAACACATTTACAGTTGCGAAGTAAAACGTTCTCATGAGTTTTAAAAAGAAGCGGGGTTGTCTCCATTCGTCTTAATTTCACTGGTCATTTAAAATCATCACGCCCTCACTCCTGGTTTTCTTCGCCAGATTGGGTTATTTAGTTTTCCATCACTACGCCCTCCTTCTTCCATTAATTTGATTGGCCATTGAAACATATAGTCTGTGCCGAGACCGTCAAGTTTTGAGCCATAGTCATATAGGCCTTTTTCACATTTCCGGGTTTTGGAATGTGGAAGTGTCGTTAGGGGTGTAATCAAAGTTCTGGTCTCCACGAGTCTTTACAACCATGACGGTAAGTAAGTCAAAGCATTTTTATAGTGTACCTTGCTGTGTTAATAGTGAACAAAGCAGCCATACTTAAGTTTCCATGCTTTTCCGAGCAAAATAGATGAGCGAAAAAGATGGGTTCATAACATAAAATGAGTTGAAGGGCCTATGTTTGATATAATTCGCAGGAGCACCTTTGTATGTAGTCAACATTTCAAAGAAACGGACTACACAAATGCTACTGGTCGTAAACGGCTGAAGATCGGAGTTGTCCCCTCACGGTTTAGTTGGAATAACTGGGGAGAACATCTGCCACCGAGGGAATCTGTGTATTGCAGGGCAAGATCTCGTCTTGGAGCTGATATTCGTCCCGTCCCTTGTCCCGATGAAAAGCTAGAGGATTTATCTCTTGAGGTTGGAGCCGCAGCAGCTGACCACAACTAGCAAGCAAGTTTATTTATATAGAACAATTCATACATAGAAGCTATTCAATGTGCTTTACAAAGAAAAAGAAAAAAATTAACAATTACAATTGCGTAAAAAACAAATACTTAAATGACAACATCAAAACAACATCATAATAATAAAACAGAATAAGAAAATAGAAGCAGAATAAAAATGGGATAAAATCATAGGAAGCTATAAAAGCTGTAAGGCTAAACAGTGCGGTTAAGTTTAAGTGCTCAGTCATAGGCGCGAGGGAAGTGTTTTTAACCTGGATTTAAAAATTGATACGTTTGGGGCACGTCTAAGATCTTCTGGTAGTTTATTCCAGTTGTGTGCAGCATAACTGCTAAACGCAGCTTCTCCATGTTTGGTTTGGACTCTGGGCTCTACTAGCTGACCTGTGTCCAAGGATCTAAGAGCCCTGCTCGGTTTATATTCTTCAAACATCAGAAATGTATTCGGGGCCTAAACCATTCAGTGATTTATAAACTAACAGCACCGCTTTAAAATCTATTCTGTAACTGACTGGAAGCCAGTGCAAAGATTTAAGAACCCGGGGTGATGTGCTCTGTTCTCTTGGTCCTAGTTAACATTCTAGCAGCAGCATTCTGAATGAGCTGCAGCTGTTTTACAGACTTTTTGGAGAGTCCAGTTAAGAGGCCATTACAGTAGTCAACACTACTAGAGATAAAAGCATGGATGAGCTTCTCTTGGTGTTTTTGGAACACCAAGCTGTTGATTCTGGCTATATTTTTAAGATGATAGAATGCTTTTGGTGACTGCTTTGATATGACTGACATATATATTTGAGGATCGTCAGCATAGCTACGGTTGTTAATGTTGTTGTTCTGTAGAATTTGGCCCCGAGGTTGCATATAGAGATTGAACAGAAGCGGTCCCTGGGGAACTCCGCATGTCATAGCCACCCTATCAGATTCATGATTACCAATGGTGACAAAGTAACTCCGGCCATCTCGATAAGATCTGAACCAATTAAGGACTGTCCCGGAGAGTCCTACCCAATTTTCCAGCCTATCTATAAGTGTTCTATGATCTACAGTGTCAAATGCTGCACTGAGGTCTAATAGAACCAGAACTGTTATTTTATCGGAATCAGTATTCAGCCCTACATCATTTAAAACTTTTATCAGGACCGTTTCAGTACTGTGGTGAGGTCGGAAGCCTGACTAAAATTTGTCTAAGAGACCGCTTGAGTTCACAAAATTGCTGAGTTGATGGAAGACAACCTTCTCAATGATCTTGGCTATAATAGGGAGATTTGATACAGGTCTATAGTTGTTCAATATAGATGCATCCACTGCTTTAGGGGATTTGTAAGCTTGTCGACCATGGCAAATAGGGTGTGGGTATTGTTGATATTCTTGTTAATCATTCCCGATAAATGTTGCTGTCTGGCCCTGCGTAACTCATTGTTGAAGCTATCGAGGTTTTGTTTATAGATGTCATAGTGGATTTGAAGTTTAGTTTTCCTCCACTTATGTTCCGCTTTCCTTCATTCTCTTTTCAGGGCGCTTACCATCATGGGGGTTCTCCATGGTGTTTTCTGTTTGCTCATAGTTTTCTTTACCTTTACCGGTGCAACACGACATTCAATATTTTTTAAAATGTTCCAAAATATTGTATGAGTACATCAACTGACTCAGCACTTGTTGGAGAGATAGCTATGGCTTCCATAAATTGAGCATTAGTACTCTCATTAATGTACCTTTTCTTAACAGAAACAGAGTTTACTGGAACATCCGAGGTGATCAGTGATTCAAAAAAGACAGAAATGACACGGCCAAGTCTTTAACCATGACAGAGGAAATATCGAGACCTTTAGAGATAACCAGAATGTTGGTCTTCTCGTCCATGGCACAGAGGATGGTGACCCATGGAGTCAGCTGTCTGTGTATGCATACCTGTGTATGCTTGATAGAGTGTAGATTTCAAGCCACTTCTTCCAGGTGTCTTTGGCTTTTTAACAACAAGTTGATCTGTTGGTTCTGGCCGAATCCCCTGACAAAAAAACAATGAGAACACAATTAAAATGAATAGCATTCCATCTTACATCCCCAAATTACATCAAGAAACAACATTCAGTTGTACGGAGTATTACCTGAGTCCTTGGCATGTGCCATGTTTGCAGTGAGCTTGTGCATGGTACAGGTGGTGACACTTTATGTTCATCATGCTGAAATGTGCTGTTTGGAAAAGCAAGGCAACCACATGGTTGCACATTGCTCTTCCTGCAGCACAGGAACAGGTATAAACGCAGCACGACAGCAGGCTCCTCATCGGTTTGCAGAATAATATTCAGTGGAAGTAGAAACTAGTATTATTGGAAATGCATGAATATGTGCAAGATTCACTTTCACACAAAAATATATTAATATCAATAGTAACATAAAAAACAACAAAAATGTAGTGTAGCTAACCAAACCTAATTCAATTAATCAAACAGCACCATATATGATCGGAAATAAGTATGACATTCATTGGACAAAGTTCCATAGTTTTATGCTACAGTTCCAAAGAAAATATGCAACTGCAGTAAAATGAAATTAATGAGTTTAATGAAATCTTAACGGTTCCTAATCTTATCCTAATCTTATCAATGGGTAACCTGCAGTGAGTGGGGCTCTTCGTTCTTCCTCATTGACCTGTAGCACTTAGCTCTGACAACCTCCCTTTTCATCTTGTTCGACACTGAATATTTATAGAACAAAATAATTTATTTGTTTAATGAAGGAAGAAACAAAGGACTCATAAGCGTTTTACAACCTAGCGATCACATGATGTTAGTTATTAGTTCAAACCTTGACCGTAAACAACAAACGGCTATATAGCTTGAGATGGTAACATTAGCACCAGCTTGCTTGACATGAAATCTGAGATAAACTTACCTTCGTAATTGAAAAGGTAGTTCTCGTGAAAGAACTTGTAACCTCTGTCAAGCTTTGACTTCTTATTTGCGGAGTGGAGCTCAACAATATCGATTACATCTTTTTGGTCAACTTTCAGCAGGTCACGCAAAGAACTTGTGAAAAACTGTTCCATACTGCAACCGGATGTAAAGTTACACCCTTATGGCTATCCGGATGTGACTTTTTTGTATGTGATAAAGGCCTATTCCACGCAGAAAACATTCTGTCAGAAAACAGCGTGCCATCTCCGCTCTTTTATTTATTTAACGTCTTAAACGTAATTTGCTCTAACGGACTTAAGTCAAGTCAAATTACGGACTTGAGTCAAGTCAAATGACAGACTTGAGTGAAGTCAAATGACAGACTTGAGTCAAGTCAAGTCACTATAATGTCAAAGCGCAAGGCAGATGCTCGCCAACACAGAAATTGGCCAATGCAGCAGTGTGCACAAAGTGCAAGGAAGTTTGTGGACACAAGCTAAGACAGACGCAGAGAGGAAATCAATATGACGGACCTTTGAACCATTATCTTTAGAACTTATATAAGGAAAGTTGATATCTCAAACAACACTGCCGAAATCAGCAACTGAAATTTGGGTGGGCGGGTCTATGGCTATATAAGGCCGTAAATCCCCATGGGATTATCCGACAGCTATGAAACGAATCATGCCCATTAACATCTCTGCCACGAATGGAGAGCAGAAGTCAAGTAGAGGAATGACCTTATGGGTGCGCTATAAACCTCACCAATGTTTTGTGTTATTTTGACATCTTAAATGAGATCTCCGAGACCGTTGAACAGATTGACATGCTATTTGCTGTGAAGGATCTGTGGACCATTATCTTTAAAAGTCTATGAAGAAAGTTGATAACTCAAATGATGTTGCCGCAATCCGCAATTGAATTTGATATAGTTGTGGCACAATTATATAAGGCTATAAATCCTAAATGGATTTTTCAAGAAAGATGCTACTTGCTTGACAGATAAACCCCAAGGCCAGGAATGAATCCTGATAGGTACGAACAGCTAGCTCTCATGGTGGCGCTACTAAACTCACTGATTTTAAGAAATTCACCAAAAATCTGCAAAATAAGTAAGAGACATGAATCTTTCTGGAGATGTTAATCACTAAATGAGGTAACTGAGACACTCATTGCTTGCAATTGTTTTAATCAATGGAGCCAAGTATTCTTCAGATGAACAAGCTAAACCCTTTCCCATTCAAAGTCAATGACATTAGGAATTCATCCTGGGTGTCATATCATTTTGGCCACTGCGTGTGCCTGTGGCGCTAGAGGAAGAGGATTTTAGCTGTCACTCAGGTGGCTAGCAGTTACAAGGTTATATGGCTAAAGCAGGGTGGCTAATGCTAGGTGGCTAATGCAACGTGGCTAACACTAGGTGGCAAACGATATGTGGCTAACTCAAGGTGGCTAACGCTATATGGCTAATGCTATATGACAATGCTATATGGCTAACCCAAAATGACTCATGCTATGTGGCTAATGCTAGGTGGCTTACACTAGATGGCTAAAGCAATGTTGCTAACACTAGGTGGCTAACGCAAGGTGGCTAATGCTAGGTTGCTAACGCAAGGTGGCTAACGTCTTTGACACTTCGCACCTATGACACAATGTAATGGCTTTCTAGCAGTTATAAATGTCTCAAATGTTAAGATATTCACCGAAATTCTGCCATACAAGTTTGACACATAAAATTTACTGTTGAATTTTATCAGTGCATGAACTTTGATACTTAATGTAAACCATCTCCACGTTCTGGACCCCCCCCCACACACACACATTCTTTTTCAATACACAAAAACACATCATAAACTTTCTCTTGTCTCTCTTTACACACTCTTTTATATCGCCACATAAAATCACACCCACATTCTCTTTTCACTGAGCTTACAGACATTCCTATTTTCATCCAAGATAACACACTCCTCCCCCACATACACTATGTCCCGTATCCCTACACATAACACACACACACATTCTCCTCTCGATACACACATTGTTTTTGCTGGACCGCGTAAGCCGAGCCGGCCAAAAAGAGCAAATGTCTCTTACTGAGTGAGTGAGTGACTGTCTGACTGCCCCTCGTTAAATAGCATAGTGGTTAGAGACATGGATTGCCATGCACCTCGACTGGTGTTCGAGGCTCCCTTCAAGCCAAACAAATTATGCATTAGGATTTGTTCAGAATAGTCAAAAACTTTGTCTATTCAAACTTCAGTAGCTATGTTATAGTAAGCCTAAAATAAAACTGTTTATGGTTATATTGCGACTATTTCTGGTGGATTTTTGAAGTACTAATCCGTTTATGCTTTTTGGGCTAACATATATCACAACCCCTAGCGCAGTAATAGGGGAGGGGATTCACGTTTCTCTTGTCTTTTCACTTGACGAAATAGTCAGTTATCTTCACCTATTTTGATAGTTATTGTATCAATGTGATTCACGAATGAAAGAAAAACAAACGTTGTTGTGTCATGAAATGAAAGAGCTTTGGCAGTATTAAGTTCATCTTTAGTCTTGCTAGCAATTACTCAATTCTTATGACTATTCCAAGTAGTAAGTAGATACTAGTAGGTCTAGTACTGGCTAATAAAAGCCATACAGTTCATAGATGCTATTTGTGGTGGAAGTAAAGTTAAAAAGAAACGTTAGTCAGTTTAACACAATGATTAATGGTGTCTAGCTAAATATTCAAACTTGGCGTGATGTTAATGCGTGACAAAATGATCTAATGTCGAGACGCAATTTTATGACGAGGTAGTATGTCCCAATCGTAAAGCTAACTGTGTACAAAACAGTATGTACTTCACCATCAACTGCGAAGTACGTACTTGTAGTACGTAGTATTTAGTACAAGATTTGAGATTCTGGCAATGTTTTTGATTTCCTTGTAGTTCGCATAGCGTAGTGGTTAGCTATTCAACTGTTAATGTATGGACAACCATCTACAGTTATCTTTGTACAAGTGTACACTTTAGTTCCGTTAATAAACGTTCTGTTGCCCACATAATTTCAGCAAAATTGTAATGACTGGGGTAAAAGTTACATTTGGAGACGATGCAGAGCTGACGTGAGTACCAGCAGGCCATGTGGTCTTGTGGGAACATCCCTGACCTTCAATATTTAGACCCTGGTACGCTTCCCCTCCCAGACATTGCAAAATTTGTTTCTCAGAAATATTTATCCACACGGTACTTTTCAGCCGTCGCACAACAATATATATCCACTCTGTGTAATACCACAAATCTCATATATTTAAAAGAATAATTGTATTACGTTACTCTTTTTTTATTGTTTTCTAAAGAAACAAACCAGCCATGGAGTGGTTGGAGTCATTGTTTTCATTATAGGTACTGTATAGCTATTAGATTGCCACCTACAGTAATCTTTGTAGAAGAGTACACTTCAGTTCCGTTAATAAATGTTCTGTTGTCCACGTTATTTCAGCAAAAATGTAATGACTGAGGCATAAGTTGCATTACCGCTGTTTAAATAGCGCAATGGTTAAAGACAGTCTGCCACATAGAAAACCGCAGATTGAAACCAGCCAGGAACAACAATATTCATCCCTTCTAATCACGGGCCGGCTGAACTAGGGTTGCCTGGCACTATATAGTAAAATACTGTGTCATTTGGGATAACGCTAAAAAAACATATATAATGTTGATTTTATACAAATATGTTTATTTAATATGAATTTACATACTTGGATGTTGAAGGTCAAGGTTGCAGATTTCTATAGGTAGCCAAAACAACTACCTGATTAAGGTTCAAACTGAGTTTTGTCATACCGGATAACTGTTATGTCATATAGAATAACAGTCATTTTCTGTTAGTGTTTGACATTATATTCTTTTTATACAGTTTTCAGCTTTTATTTGAATAATTTCCATTCATATTGTGATATTAACACATTATGACCATTGTTTAGTTAGATATTAACAAATTACATATTAATTATAATATTAAATTATAATTAAATTACATGATTGTCCAACCTGTCATATTTGGGAATCCACCCCTTTAAGAAAAGAACATCCACTCTAGTGACATCACAATGTAGTTTTTTTCTCTCTTCGGTGGCGGGAAATTCAACTGAGGTGAGTGAGTAGCTTAATGTCGTACTAACAAATTTTCCATAGGTTTGCTTACTCGCTCTGCCCAAGCTTAACTTTCAGCATAAAATTATGTTTAACTATACCAAATTCTGTCTAACAACCAGACTAGCTAGTTCTTTTTGCAGCTTAAGGACGGCCTGTTTCACTTGCATTAAGAGTTCCTTTGACCGCATGTTGTGGGTGTAATTCTTTTGTACTCTTCTCCCCCCCCCCCCACACACACACACACTAGGTACTATTAGCCTATATTTTTGCTGTTTCATTGTTGGGTCACATTTTATATTAGGTGTAGCGTCTTTACACATTAATAAAGCCTTTTAACTTTTCTTCTCTGTTAATAAAGCATGTAATTAATCATACTTCATCGTACAGTATACAGTAAGCGAACACCTCCCCTTCCATTGCTGGGGATTGCGGTTGTGATATACATTGTCCCAAAAAGCATGCACGAGTGCAATACTACGAAAATCCTCTGAAAATAGTAAACCGTCAGGGCACTTTTGGCATAATATTTCCAATGCACTATTGTTTGGGACTTACTATTCTTAATCTGATATACTTTATAGTATGGGTAATATGCAAATTGAGACGGGGCCAAAGTCTAAAGTCATTTTAATCTTCCCAGTCGCTAAGATGAAATGCTTCTTGTTGTTGTCAACATTGATGTAGCTAGTATGCAAGCTGGCATTGTTTATCTCAAGCTTCAGGACTATCGAGTGCTCTTGTTTTCTAAAAGCGCCCTACCACTGTATTTACTGAAAGCTGTACACAGGGCAACTTGCCAGGGTGCCGCTTTGAAGTCTCTGCATGTTCGGCCCTTTCCATCCAAGCTACAGTACTGACATGTTACTAAGGAGATCAATACAGGATTGTGTAGATAACACCAGCAAGGAAATTGTATCTATAGCAAAAATAATGCATCGGAAGAGTCCAGTGACTAGAGTTTCATCAACCGTGAGGTTGGAGGTCGACCGCTGAAGTTACGCCTGTGCACTTCTGCCTTAAGCGCTGGAGGCTTAAGCCAGCAATGAGAATAGATACTCAAGCAGGATTGATAAACATGGATATCACTCTTCATGTGATATTAGTGATAATAGTGATATTACTCCATATTTTTTTCTTCAATATCACTCCATATTTGGTGTATGAATGCTTAAGCATGGCTTGCATTGCACTTTAGGAGACACACATCTGTTTGATGATATTAAACCTGAGTCATGCCTGTTTGTGTGGTCTCCCAGAATGTCGTCCCTGGTAGCCAGTGCCTCAGAGGGCCCTGCAGAACTGTGGAGATGCCGCTGTCCCATCTGGCCAGAGTGGAGCGAGGCAGAAGTCAGTGCCGAGAAATGGCACGCGGGCGAAGGTGGAACGATGGGGAAGAATGCAGAGAAATGGGACGCGGGTGAGGATGGAACGGTAGAGAGAAATCCATGTGCGGTGAGTATCGGCGCATTAGCACTATTGGATTCCTATATCCTGAAATACTGCAGACCTGCATCGCCTTGCATGTTTAATTCACCCTTTTTTCACAGCCGTTCTTCGAAGATCCAGAGGGAAAGGTTGAGCTGCCTCCGATGCTGAAGGTGCACTCATGGAAGCGCCCTTCAGATATCAAACTCGCCAAGGTGAGGGCACTGCTTCAGGATGCAGTGCTTCAGATGGCGAGTAACGCGCTCTGCCTCCAGCACGGAGGACACATACTGTAGGGTGCACAGTGCTACATGTACTCTGGGCCAAGTACATGTAGTCCCTTTGATGTGGGAGCGTTGTGACTGCTGTGAGACAGCACAAGAGCTTGAGTGCACGAGAGTTTGACAGAAAACCGCAGATAGTCAGGCCACTTATGTCTTGTCTGGCTTGGCGTGCGGGGCTGAAATGCATGGCTGTTGAAGAGGAGTAATTCTGCCAACGCAGCCTAATTAACAGAATCTACACTGCGCTCTTCTGTCATGTAGTTCCTCTCTTTTTGTCTTTCTCTCATCTCGTTCTCTCTCTCTGTCTCTTTTTCTCACATTCTGTGCAACCCTAAGCAGTAATACGCCCAGCCCTATGAATAATGGTTTACCAGTGCAGGTTAGAACTGCACGATTAATTGAAATCATATTGAAATTGCAATTTGAACATGTGCTATTTCTAAACCGCAGAAAGCTGCGATTTTGACTTTTTATTTTATTTTTATCCTCAATCAAAGTCATTATTTTTACTGGTGTGCCATCTTCGCTATAATCATAATTGTATTTGTATACAATTTATTAGGAGCTGATTTTAGGATCAGTTTGCCTACTTAAAAATAATTATTCAGATTATCAGTATAAAGTTTGGAGCCTGGCAAGCGAACGGCATGATCGTGTCAGTCAGAACATACAGTGGATATAAAAAGTCTACACACCCCTGTTAAAATGCCAGTTTTTTGTGGTGTAAAAGAATGAGACAAAGATAAATCATGTCAGAACTTTTTCCACCTTTAATGTGACCTATAACGTGAACAATTCAATTGAAAAACAAACTGAAATCTTTGAAGGGGAAAAATAAAAAACTCACAATAACCTGGTTGCATAAGTGTGCACACCCTTAAACTAATACTTTGTTGGAGCACCTTTTGATTTTATTACAGCACTCAGTCTTTTTGGGTAGGAGTCTATTAGCATGGCACATCTTGACGTGGCAATATTTGCCCACTCTTCTTTGCAAAAGCGCTCCAAATCTGTCAGATTGCGAGGACATCTCCTGTGCACAGCCCTCTTCAGATCACCCCACAGATGTTCAATTGGAATCAGGTCTGGGCTCTGGCTGGGCCATTCCAAAACATTAATCTTCTTCTGGTGAAGCCATGCTTTTGTGGATTTGTATGTGTGCTTTGGGTCGTTGTCGTGCTGAAAGGTGAACTTCCTCTTCATCTTCAGCATTCTAACGGACGCCTGAATGTTTTGTGCCAAATTGCCTGGTATTTGGAACTGTTCATAATTCCCTCCACCCTGACTAAGGCCCCCGTTACAGCTGAAGAAAGACAGCCCCAATGAATGATGCAGCCACCACCAGTGCTTCACTGTGGGTATTGTGTTCTTTGGGTGATGTGCAGTGTTGTTTTTGCGCCAAACATACCTTTTGGAATTATGGCCAAAAAGTTCAACCTTGGTTTCATCAGACCATAACACATTTTCCCACGTGCTTTTGGGGGACTTGATGTTTGTTTTTGCAAACTTCAGCCGGGCTTGGATGTTTTTCTTTGTAAGAAAAGGCTTCCGTCTTGCCACCC
>JACXGI010000352.1:0-13018 GCA_016801175.1 Esox masquinongy
TGCGATGTTTCTGGACACTATGACGTGGGGGGGGGGTGGGGGGAGAGGCAGGTACCTGAGCTGGCGGGGAGGGAGGGGGACCATGGAGTTCCTTCGAACAGGGAGTACAGGGAAGGTTCCTGCTGCAGCATTGGAACGTCCGGCTTGGGGTTGGGAGCCATGTTCTTCCCGTACGCCTGGCTGAAAATGCTGTTGTTCTGATAGGAGCTCTCCTAAACCAAGGACGAACGCACAATGCAGCCTCACGGTCACCATCAAAGCGTCAGACGTTCCAGTGAAACACATTAAACGTGGCATTTAGAACGCAACAGGTATTTCCAGAACAAGCATCCCCGTTGGAGCTCGGTGAGACCGAGCTATCAAAACAGGGCTCAGAGAGTGGCCTAATTCAAAGCGCTTCCCGGGAGACGCAGCAGTCAAAACAAGTCTGGCAGGAGGCCTTTGAAGAGCAGACAGTTTCCCATGCATAGACACTAACCTGAATTGGGAATCCAGATAAAGGCATGAGAGAAGACGATTGGCCCATCACATCAGGGCCACTCTCCATTCTTGACTGGTTTGGCAACTACAGGAGAGTTAGAGGAACACCGGGTCAGATAGAATGTTGTAATTACTAATCCCTTTTGATAAACGCCATATCTGTTCCAGCAGCATCTTCCCTAGTAGGCACTGCAGGTGTTTGTCTTTTGCTGTGAATAATGATGAAATTTGGAAACTATCATTTTGATCCCAGTTACAGAATGTTTAAATGAACACGGTCAAACACTTCCATTTGTCTTATTGTGGATCGTGAGGGCATAGCCTAAAACATGTGTTTGACTTGGGCAGGTGCTCCTTAGAGCTATGTAACAGAGCCTACTGCTTGAGCTTCTGTTCCTTTATGGAATATTAGTTCAAAAGTATTGTGGAGCTCTTGCACTTAAATACAAACTGTACCTGCACACAGGGTGTCCAGGCATCCATTTCAGTCCAAGTCAAGCAATACAGTCATGCAACATACACAACATTTAGCCTAATCTTACAAAAACACACTCACTGTTCTGACAGGTCTAATTATTGGGTTGACTCCACTTAGCAGCAACAAAATCATCCAATAATAATCCAACACTAGTCTGTGTTTAATCTCTTATCAAAAGTATAGTCCTTCGTAATTAGACTGAGACAGACCCCTAGAAATCAATTATTCTACTCACATCAGAAAAAACCCGTCATAAAAACAACTGCAAAGGGCCGGTATTCATAAAGCTTCTCATAGCAGTGCTGATCTAAGATCAGGTCCCCTCTGTCAGTACAATCATACCCATTATGATTTAAAAACTGTTCCCAGATCAGCACATTTTATGAATATGGGCCGTGGTGATTAGCATGCTGGTTAAGCCAGGGGGATTAAAAGTAGACTACATACAAATATGTTTCGTCCTGGAGCAGTGCTAAGGGGGCCGGCCAAGGCCTGGTAGAAATCATGAGGCTTAGTAAAGACCAGCTCTTCCTCATCCTCAAAATCTGCTAGACTTTTTAACAGGTCTGGAGGTAGAAGAGGGGAACTCTTGTTGTCCTAGTGAGAGATTAAGCAAAAAGGAGGGAAGGAAAAAAGAAAGTGAAACAGAAAGGTAAGCCAGTGAGAAACAGGTAGACAAAAGGAGAAGCTGTCCAAAGATATGAAGAAGGCAGGCAAAGGGCCAGGCCTAGTTTTGTCAAAAGTACTTAAGACTTTAAAACCAAGCTTCATCCTCAGCTAGCAAATTGCAATTTTAAAAGGCACTGTTTTTTCATTAAATGTGTACATTTTTTCAAAGCGATTTCAGGCAGAATTTGGGTTAAGCCGACATGAACACGACGGCTCAAGGATTCGACCCAGCTTTAGGCAACTGGCACGGTGCACTTGACCACTAGGCTATCTGCCGTCCCATGCACGCCTATTAATTCTTCTGAGATGTCAAAGCATACCATGGCAGAGCAGAGTTTTATGTAACAGGTACATGAGAACAACAGGGCTCCCAACATGCTCTATGAAACAATGAATCGACTCAGTCCAATATAAGCTTTCGAACTTGTGAACTTAGTGAACTTCTGCTATTCTGCGGTCCAGTATTAATTGGTAAAGCCGTGTTGTCACTAAGTCTCATGCCGTTCTCACTCTTCCCTTAGAGGTCTTAAGGCAGTAATCCACTCCCAGAAAAACAAATCATTATACAATAACATAACTAAATGTGCGGGAAAGCCTATAGTATATTAATAAAATGTTGATTCACTATGATTTCTATGAAGTCCGTCTGAGAACTCTGAAAATCATGGCATTAAATTCTTGGGAATGGGGGAAATGAAACTATCAGATTGCATCTAAAACAATTACCTGCACTCCACATTAGCAAATGAACCAGTAGATGGTATGGGTATACATGTCTAGAACATTTCCATGAAAATAGAGAGATGGATAAGTATATATTTCCTCAAAGTACACAATAACATTTCAAGAACCCTCTCCTACATGTCTGTTAGCGCTATGTGCCATGTCCCTCACTGTTTTCAGACCGGGTAGGACACATTTTGCAGACACTTGTTCAGTGTGCAGAGAAAAAAAAGTGAAAGAATCTGGGAGGTTTTATGTCATTGATTTCCTGGCCATCCCCATGCAATGTGCAACCACTATTCTAATCTAGCGAAAAATGCTAGAGCTCTAACCAAGAAAGGTATTTTACTGGTTTGAAGACTTGCAAGGAGCTACTGATTGACAGCAGGTTTCCACCTTTATTTACCAAGGTTCCTTAGGTTTCGTCTAAGGAATCAAGGTTTTCCACAAGGCTTGAAGAGCCATGTATTTTCACCTGGATGTTCCAGAGAGTACAAGACCTAAATTCTATGTCAAGTTTAGTCCAGAGAAAGATAAAGACCATCAGTATGTGACATAAGTTTCTCTGAGTGAGAGGGTCACAGACATACGGACTCCCATCAAATTGCTTGGTGAACATTTACCGGTAATTGGTAATGGCCACTTTCTTAGAGGTATCCCTAATAATAACAACATTTAATTTAATAAATGTACTTGATTTTCTAAAAGGCATATATTTTTGAATTATATGATCCTGTCCACAGTGCAAATTACATTTTTAGGGCACAAATAACACATGAATACCATCCAATTATAAAAGCATGCTAAAAAGTATTAGAAAGAACAAGAGGAAAGGGAGGGGACAGTAAAGAAAAAAAGAGCATTATGAAGAACCTAACCTATTCCCACCTCTAATAGGAAGACCCGGTTTTTGACAGCACTGGGACTAAACTCACCCTTTCCCAATACACAGCTGTAAATCCAGGAGGACCTCGGCTGATGACGGCTGCCTGGTGTGCCAGATTTACAGCTGAGGGCCGTAAACAAAACTCACCTCAAAGGGAGGTCCTCTGGGCGCGTGGTCCTGGTCCTGGTGGAAGGCCCCGGAGGGTGGCCTCTTGCCCATCCTCTCCCCCATCATCTGTCGGTTATCCCCCATGCGGTAAGGAGGCTCCCAGTAAAAATCCTGCATTTTCACATCCGGGTACTTCATCTTCTTATCCAGGCTGTTCTGCTGCGGCGGTTGCTGCAGGGGCATCTGCCCAGACGTCGGCATGGGATGCTGCTCGAAGAGCTTCAAGGGGTCCTGGGCGGGCATGCCATAGTAGGGCTGCTTGACGGGCATCTGCATGGCCTGCATCTTCTGCATGGCGGCCTGGCCCTGGTGCTGCTGGACTGGGTGCTGGCCCCACATCTGGCCAGCCTGATCACCCTGCATGTACTGTGGGGTCAGCGGGAATACAGGACACCAGTCATACGTTTCGCCGCACGACGTGACACATTTAGCTCGGGGGGGCAAGGGATGTTGGACACAGCAACGCCAAACAGTACGGCCGCATCTAACGGAGGAGCCCACCCGTTTAGAAAGCCTACAGCGCGTTTACAACACACTGGGACAGGTGTGCAAAATCTATCCAGTCCGGAACCAAGTTGATCTATAAGTACCTGATGCATCCCCGGATGGTGAGGTGGACTCTTGCCCAGCTGTACTGGCTGCTGAGGCTTGGTGGGCGACTGCTGCTGTTGCTGGGCCAGGACCTGGAGCTGTACTGACTGCTGCATGGCCTGCTGGGCCTGCTGCTGGGGAGGGCCCTGTTGGCCCTGGGGCGGCCCCTGGTTCATGGACCCCGGCCCGGACGGCCTCTGCTGGCTGTACGGAATGTGTGACGGCTTTCCTGCCTGGACCTGCTGGACACCATGAAAAACGTGCAGGATTCATTTGCTATGCTAATGTCTTGTTGTTGTTTTTTTTATTATTATTTCAAGCACCCCTTCATTTGTGGCTACAATGAGGATTTGTGGGCTAAAAAGCATGCTCGACTGATAACCCCGGTAGGTTTTTAGTCCAGGAGTAGGCTCAATCCGATTCAGAGGAACAAGCCCTTAAAGAGCTGTGTTCTCTCCCTTTACCTGCTGACCGCCGGGCTGCTGGGGATGGGAGGACGGCTGCAGGAACGGCCCGGAGACGCTGGTGGAGAAGGTGAAGCCGGGGTTCATGGAGAACGCCACAGGAGGGGGGATGACATAGGCCGGAGGGGGGAAACCTGGAAAATAACAGCCAAGTGTTAGCTGGACTTTCCCCTAATAAGTAGGTAAGCCTGGTCTGAGCCAGGACAACCCATAGAGCAGGAGCTCAGGTCCAAATTTCTGCTGAGCAAGGCAGCCTGCTGAAGTACACCTACTGGTCAGAACCTTCTGCTAATAGACACTTTACACTTAGCCATCTGAAAAAAACCAAGGGACATTTGCGGTAATGTCCGCGGCCACCGTGGGAGGTGGCGCTGATGGATACCTGGTCGGCTGGGCAGTGGAGGGAAGGCTCCAGGGTGGTGGATGGGGATGAACTGGGACGCGCAGCTTGTCTGGGTCGGCGTGACCGGAGTCTTCCTGGCCTCGGACACTGGCGTCTTCCGAATCTCCGGCTGGGCTTTCACCTGCAGACAACAGCCACGGTTCAGTAACGCAGACACGTTTTCCAGCTGGGAAAACAGGCCCATATCGCTAATGGCCCTAGGCCTCTACAAAGTGCACTACTTTGACTGAGGACATGTGCACCACACAGGGAACAGGGCACCAGTTGGACCGACTTCTAACCACAGCGTCCCAACTGAGGAAAGAAAAAGGATGCACTTGTTTGACCTGTTTCCCTGCATCAGCAGTTTTCTCGTGGCTGTTCTTCTTCACCTCGCTCTTCCTCTTGCCGTCCCTCTTCTGCTCTCCTTTCCCCGGCGCGCCGTTGCCTTTGCCAAAGTCCCTCCGCTCCTTCGCGCCCTCCTTCTGGTGGTGGATGCGGCTGGGCTCCCTGCTCTGCTCGCGGGGCTTGATGTTCTCCTTGAAGGTAACCACCGGCCTCTCTCCGCTCTCCAAAACGCCGGTCTGGGTCCTGCCCACGGACAGGACCGACTTTAGGCCGGCGTTGCCCTCGTTTGGCGTCTGCTCCCCGTTGGAGGACTCCTGGAGCACCGGGGCGTCTTTCTCCTGCGGCTCCTCGATGGCCAGCTCCTCAATGAAGGTGAGGAAGAGCAGCAGCCCGTCGCTGACTTTGTACTGAATGAGCCTGAAACACAGCAGACAGAAGATTACTGTGTTGCAGAATCTTGTCTTTGGATTTATTCTAACCCCTCAAAATAACCGAGGCATTGTGAAAGGCTGGGGCGTCAAAGCATGTTTGATTTGTTAGCTTGAAATAACTTTTATCAAGGGCCACCTTTTTCAGAGACTCTGGTCCATGAAGTGAAACGGTTGTTAATTTTCCCCAAACACATTCACAAAATTTACAGTGACAATGCGTCGTTTGGAAGCATCATAATCGGAAATGTTACATATGGGAAAAATAAGTAGCGGAATGACTGGCCGAACCACAGATTAAAAGCTTGAGGGCAATTGTTAGTATGAATGTGGTAGCAAGTCTTTGAAACAACAGTGTGTAGAGACAAAGCAACTCACGCCGGCTGGTTGTCTGCCACCCATTTCCCTAGGCTGATAAGTCTCTGGTGTCGGGCACGCACTGGCAGACCTTCTTTGTCCACAGCAATGCCCTGGTGGCCTTTAGTGAAATCAAGGGTCCTGGAAAAGGCGTGCAACAAAGCAGAGAAGAATTAATAAGAGAACAAGAAACACAGTTTGCACGGACAACTGGCTGGAAGAAGCAGTGTGTACCGTAGTGCGGGCCGGAGAGCCAGAAACCCCTGCAGTTCAAACTCCTCTGGAAGGGGAGTCACTGGAAGACAGAGAAGATGATGTTGATTAAAAAAAAAGATCAACATCTAGAGACAATGACAACTAAATGTATGATCTACCAAAACAGTTTAAAAAACAAACACATATGAAAGAAGAGAAATCAAATGGAGCATTACTTGATGCACAGGAGACATCATCTTCCTTCGGTTGGAAACTGTTCAGGATTGACACCAGCCAAGGCCAAACACTGAAGAGAAAGAAAAAGAAAAATCGTGTTAAAGCGACAGCTGACCATGCAGAACAACACCCAAAAGGAACACTGATATTGCTTGCATCCAAAACATGTAAACGATACATAATGCAAGACCCCCAGACAGGAGCCATGTTTCTAACTGCACCATGACACCTGGCGGGCAAACAATGACACTGAAAGACAAATTGAACTCACTACTGTCGTTTATCCACAGCCCTGTCCTGAAAAACAATGGGTCGCAGCTTGAGCCAGTCCAGGGACACCTTGATGGCCGGCAGCGGACATTCTCCCATAATCTCCTCTCCCCGGTTCTTGTTCAGCAGTGCTCGGCTACACATGACACCAAGAAACGACACTGAGGGGGAGAAGGAGGCCATTAAAGCACTGACACAAACCTGGACCCTTGAAAAATTATAAACAATTACAAATCTGCCAGTGGGGAGAAAGAGCCCTGTGGGTAAATGGAAGGGAGCGATTACCAAAATCAGCCACGTGCATTTCCAGAATTTAAAATATAATGACAAGCCAAAAGGAACGCCTGCATAACCAAACAGGCATTTGACAAGTGGAGTTAGTGACATACTGAAGAGGCCAAGAAGTTGGAACCAGCCGATCTGCTCTTCAGAGCTGAAGCTCTGGTCGTCCACTTCATTGCTAAAGTCCCTCAAATGGTGCAGCTCAAACAGGTTGATAACCGTGATGTGAACCAGCTGCTGGGAACTGAAGGCTTTCTGCAGAATCAGCCTCTGGAGGGGGAAAAAAAGTTGTACTTTTATGTAAAGAATTGAGGTCACTTAGGACATACGGGCAGTTTTCCGGACAAAGATTATGCCTAGTCCAGGACTAAATATTTCTACAAAAAAAATTCCCTCAGGAATGCCTTCTAGTTCAGGAGTAGGATTAATCAGTCTCTGGGAAATCAGACATTCGCTTGTACAGTTATGCAAATACTCTGATAGAGATTTCAAAGAATACTTTATCCCTAGTGCCTCTACAGAAAGCATGCAAGGACTTAAAGAGTTAAAAACCTGAAACTGTTCTTCCAGCTTCTCCCTCAGGTTGTTTAGCTTCTCCAGACTCTTGCTCAGGTAAACGTGACCGTGGAACTTGATGAAGGCTTTGATGAAATCTGACACACTCCACTTTGTTTTGACCTCATCGCGGCTGAAAGCGAGAGACCCGGATTAAGCATTTATACAGGCTGCAGCTGATGTCAACACACTTTAAAGCAGCCAGGTGATATCAGCATATGTTAATGAAAACAAACCGCTCATTAGTCACTTCCCAACGTAGCAAAAATAAAGGGCAAAGCGTAACACCGCTTGAAAACAGACATTTTACAACAACAATCCTCAATGATACCTTTCAACAGCTTTAGCGAGAGCTTTCTGCAGGTTGGTGGAAGCTGCTGGGAAAGGGAACTTGACAGCGATGCTCCTGCAGTAGTAGAAAATGGTTGTAAGGTGGTCCCCCTTAGAAGAGGCAAGAATGGCCAACTGATTGTACGGTTGACCTGTTGGAAAAGAGGAGGACATTGACACGTTAACACATCAACAGTTTCAAAGAAGATTGTGATTTTCTTTTCCTTGAGGTGAAATTTGGAAAGGTGCAAAGAGCAATGATCCTGTGTGTACCATTAAAGACGACCTTCACATAAAAAAAGTTTGAACGTACCATTTGAAGGGACAAGCTGAGCTGCGTGTCTGTAGTAGGATTCTGCCTGGCTGGTTTGGTTGCGATATCGTGCTGAAGGGGGGGGGGGGATAAGATTAGCTCAATCCCTTAAAAGCACCACATGAGCTGGCATTTTTACCACAGAAACCACACTGATTTACAAAAAAAAAGACTGACCAAAAATGTACTCACTATATGAAGTCATATGGAAGTAATGTGTAAAAACAAACAAGAAACACTCACCAATGTCTCCTAGGTGGACAAGACAATGCTGGCAGATATAAGAGCAAGAGCTAGGTTGGGGTTTTACAATGGTGCTGGCGTTGGTCTGCTTATTGCTGATGATTCCAAGCTGAGAGGACTTCACACGGCACGGCAAGTCCACATTGAACACAGTACACAGCTCCTGGAGTAACTGTTGGAAGACATGATCGGGTGTCACTAAGAGCAGACGTTTTTCGATGCACAATTTTGATGTAGAGATTCAAAAACAATTAACATTTCTTAGGGGATGGAATTAACTGTTCGTTTAATAAATTATACATTGGCCGGGCTCGCAAATAAAAAGATGTTAGGCTACATTGAAGTTGCAACTTACTTGTGTGTAGAATCCACTAGCTGCCTCGAGAAACAGGGACAGATTGGCTTGGACCTCACTTCTATTAGGGTTTGCTCGGTTTTTTGCTTGACTCTGTAGTGTCGTTATTTGATTCTTAAAAGCATGGTTCCAGCTTAAAAATAAAAAGAATTTTTAAAAAACGCTATCAAATTGCACCTTCTTGTTTGAGAGTGTATTAAAAAGGTTAATGAAAAGCCACCTAATTCAAACCCTGCATATGATTGTATTGCGCTGGAGAGCAAAACAATTCACTCCACAGTTCTTATCTACTTCCTTTAAAGTGGTTTTTAATCTTACAAAATCTGATTTCTAGTGATAAGGTCAGCCAGCCTAAGAATGACATGACTATGGACTGTTTTGATTTAAGGGACTACAGGTCAAATGACTACCAATAAAGCAGGATTACATAACACACCATGTACATCAGTGATTTTCATAAGACTTTCAATATTACTTTTTTCTTAATTATAAGAACTATATCATTGTTACATAGTGAGGTCAAAGCCCATAGTCCACAGACGATAGCCCGTCATCCCATTGTGGCTCTGAAACCATATCTGTCATCCCACATACACCAACCAAAGCAACTTGTGTATGCATAGTCTATTCATTTCAATGTGTTGTGTCTTGACAGACTGTGCTTTAGAATTCAAAAAAAGTATTAATACCAACAGTCCACTTGTCTATAACGCTGTCGCTTGTACACATTTTAGACTATGATTGGACCTATACTGCCCCATGACCACATAACAGTAAGAAAAATAGTATTATGGCTAAACACTTGAATTGCTTCATCAATTTACTGTAGAATTGGTCTTACAGATCTTGCTCCACTTTCTTGTCCAAAGCATACTCCAGGTCAGTCACCAGCATTTTCTGGTACAAATCTTGAAGTGCCTGCCTTGAAGTCCAGACTTCTGCAGCACCAAGCTTAGAATCTGGGGGAAAGGAGGTAGTTGATGCATCTACAGTCTAAACATTCTTCATCAAATAGGCCTACAACATTTGTTTCAACCAAACAAGACTATTCATAGATACCTTTGGGTACATATGCAGACTAGGAAAAATGAATATGCAATGCCTGTCCCAGCTGTGGGGATGATAAACATCCAAAACAATACAGAGAACAACAAACTTTCAGGACACAAAATCTGACATTAATATGAGAAGGTATCAGTGAAAACATTCATCTGTGCAATTCATAAACTCTATATGCAGGGGTTGTGGGTCAAAACAAAGGAAGCCCAAATGTACGGTGAAAAACATACCTGTCATGTCAGCCTTCAGGGCCTCTGCCTGCCTGCTCAAATGTAAACAACAGAGGCAGCAGAGCTAAGTCAATCAATACAGACCCACAGACACACATACCCTAACTGGCTACTTAGTATAAACCATATATATCACTGGTGTAAACAAACACTGTATTGCACATTTAAAAACTAAACATAAACTATACAATTATGTCTCAGTCCTCTCTGCCACTGACTCAATTCAATCAAACAACAGCGGTAGATTTTATTTGTTTGACATGCTGGAATTGGATAGGTTAAAAACTACAGCAATTAGTTTGAAGGAACAATATGATAACTTTGTATGGAAACAGGCTGTCATTAGTCTTATGGCATAAAATTATCAATATAACCCGTTTTTAAACGCACAAATAGACTCAAGCACAGCTTTACTGTATTGTTATAATTACAAATAATAAAATACTATTGGCATCTCGTAAATCAGGTAGAAATTGACATCACTGTTTTTGTATCATCTTCCACAATGTAGCTAAAAAGGCTTGTGATAAAAGAAAACAGTGTAGAGACCCGTGTAGAGAGAAGTGTTTCTATTGGGTTTCTTGCCAAAGCACGATTTGTAATGTCATCCCATCTGTTAACAACCAAATATTCACATATTCCTTTCTGATAACGAAGCAGCCACAAAACAGAACATCTTCAGTTCACTGAGTGAGACATGCACAATGAAGAAGTGTCAGCCCACCAGCAAGCTCGTGCTTAACAGGACAAAATGAAATAAATGTTGTATCAGAGACTTCATCTCATCCTAACAGTTTGTCACCTCCGATGCTCGACACCAGTCCCAGGCTGGCAACGTTATAGCTAACTTTAGGTAGATGTATACATGAGGATAACAGTAATCATTAGTTATATATGGATTGATGACTTTGGCGTTGGATTTACAATATCCTTGCACGGTTATCTGCCTGAATGCAATGATATTCTCCTGGCAACGTTTGTTAGCTAACCTAACGTTTTGCTAATGCCATTGCCAAACCGAGGAGCCATGTTTTGAATATTGTTAGCACGTAATATGGGCCGAAAGGTTCACTGCAGTGACTAACATAAACGTTGTCGTTAGATTATGTAGTTATATGTTATGTTTCCAAAATGACGAATGTTTTAACGCTCTTTTGAAGAACTAGCTAGCCCAGTATTCTAAATGTTAGACATCGGACTCAGACATCAAGTGCCAAGCTAAAACGACATGCCCACTACACCTGAGTAACTGCAATCAGTATTGGTTAGCTAGCTAAGTAGGTTAGCCAACATTATTAGCTAACTGATTACATATTTATAACTAGTAAACGCGCTAGGGAATTAGTGGTTAATCTGCATTAGTTATCGATGTTTTCTCACGAGATAACTCTTTTTAGCTAGCTAACTATGCAAATAGCTATGGTGGTTAGTTAGTAAGCTTCGCTAACGATGTGATATCTTACGGCGGTATACAGCTAACTAAGCAAGCTAGTCATCCTAGCTAACTATTACTGTAGCTAGCTGTGTAGTACTGTACCCATAGCTACCTAGAATACGGTGTAGTTAGCATTAACAGCCATCGCTAGCTAATAAAGTACCCTACTTAGTCACATCTGTAAACATAACCAATCCACATTTACTCTAAGTTATATAGCTAGCTAATGAACTAGCGTAGCTAACTACAGTACAGTAGCTGCTAGCTCAAATGCGTTCTTGTTTTGCGTTGCTAGCTACAGTAAGGTTTGCTAGTTAGCGCGCTAACCACTGATGTTGTTACACATCAAGCCTTTCAGTCAGTAGGTAATAAATATATTTCCAAAATGTATTTTATTATATAATTTAACATTTACCGTAAATACTGGGCGCAGAGGTTCATCCTGCCGGATCGCCGGTCTTTAGACAACGACTGGTCCAGAAGCAAGTGCTACTCCCGGCGCCATATTGTTCGTCAGTCCGTCACAAGCAACTACCATGCAAAGCCAGTGAGCCACCGGCCCAGTGTACACATACTCATGCCAGACACAGGAGGGTGTTGTAGCTAGCTCACGGATGAGCGTCACAGGGTAGGGAACGGTTTCCCAGCTTTCAATTTAGTTTCAATTCGGTTGGTATCCTTCGCGGTAAAACGCAGATTTAATATAATATATACGTATACCATCAACTGCCCTGCTCAGGATGAGGACAATCATTTTAAAATGAATAGGCTGTACGTTTACTAACTATAATGGAATTATATGGAAACATTGACTGTTTCATATTTCTTTACAATTTTGTCAACATTTTAACGCATCATTGCCAATTTATAATAATGCTTACCTTGTATGTTATTTATTTATATACATATATATATATATATATATATATATATATATATACAGGTGCTGGTCATATAATTAGAATATCATCAAAAAGTTGATTTATTTCAGTAATTCCATTCAAAAAGTGAAACTTGTATAATATATACATTCATTCCACACAGACTGATATATTTCAAGTGTTTATTTCTTTTAATTTTGATGACTATAACTAACAACTAATGAAAACCCCAAATCAGTATCTCAGAAAATTAGAATATTGTGAAAAGGTTCAATATTGAAGACACCTGGTGCCACACTGTAATCAGCTAAATAACTCAAAACACCTCCGAAGGCCTTTAAATGGTCTCTCAGTCTAGTTCTGTAGGCTACACAATCATGGGGAAGACTGCTGACTTGACAGCTGTCCAAAAGACGTCCATTGACACAAAAGGGCAAGACACAAAAGTTCATTGCTAAAGGGGCTGGCTGTTCACAGAGCTCTGTGTCCAAGCACATTAATAGAGAGGCGAAGGGAAGGAAAAGATGTGGTAGAAAAAAGTGTACAAGCAATAGGGATAACCGCACCCTGGAGAGGATTGTGAAACAAAACCCATCCAAAAATGTGGGGGAGATTCACAAAGAGTGGACTGCAGCTGGAGTCAGTGCTTCAAGAACCAT
>JACXGI010000352.1:22507-83750 GCA_016801175.1 Esox masquinongy
GGGGGGGGGGGGGGGGGGGGGGGGGGGTTCCCACCGGCAGGCTAGTGAGACCAGCGCACATCAGACTGAGTGAGTAACCTGACAATTATATAGTCAGAATGAAATCTGCGATTGTGATAGGAACAAACGTCGCTGACCAATGACCACTCGGGTTTCCTGTCTGAACTGGCTATGCTCATTTCTGATAAAAGTAAAAGTAGCCTACATTGAATGCGGCAGAATTACTAACTGTGTGTCGAATGCAGTCATAAATGATGAACTAATTCACTGCCCATTGGCTAAATAACGTGCATGGAAGTATTTTTAAAGATGGAGAGGAATTAGAGCTGTTTTCTGAAATGGCCTGTTCTTTTATAGTCTACATTGTTTCCATGGCAGCAACACATTCTCGGAACACCATATAAAACCACTACTTCAGTGTGTCACAGAAGCACCCCCTCAATCAGAACAATCTATTTGTGCCACTGACCTAAACTGGATTAAAGGGCATTTTCTAGGAGAGAAGCTTTCATTCATGGTGTTTTCCTTTCCGCAGAGAGTCACCGGATGTATTCTGTCCAATGTGAACACACCATCCAGTACTCCAGTGATCGGCCAGCCACGGAATGACACTCAGACCGCTATCTATCAGAACCACAACACAAATAACAACAAGCCCACGGCCAGTGAGTGATCGTCTCCATTACTCAGAACAATCTTCCAGGTCGCATTTATGCCGTCCACATTAGGTTGAGAATGGATGTCTGCCTAGAACCTGAAATACAACCCTGTTTCCAAAAGAGTTGGGACGTTGTTTATAATGTAAAGAAAAACAGAATGCAATGATGTGCAAATCATTTAAACCATATATTCAATAGAAAATAGTACAAAGACAACATGTCAAATGTTGAAACTGAGAAATGCTATTGTTTCTTTAAAAATATATACCCTCTTTCAATTTGATGCCAGCAACACGTTTCACAAAAGCTGGGCCAGGGGCAACAAAAGACTGGAAAAGTTGTGTAATACAAAAAAAACCCTGGTGGAACAACTCACAACTAATTAGGTTTATTGGCAACAGGTTAGTGACATGATTGGGTATTAAAAGAACATCCAAGTGAGGATGAGTCTTTCAGAAGTAAAGATGGGGAGGGGTTCACCACTTTGTGAAAGACTGCGCAGGCAAACAGTGCAACAATTTAAGAATAACGTTTCTCAATGTAAAATTGCAAAGAGTTTGGGAATCTTATCATCTACAGTACATAATATCATTAAAAGATTCAGAGAATCTAGAGAAATCAAGGGCAAAACCCAATATTGAATGGCCATGATCTTCAGCCCCTCAGGCACTGCATTGCAAACAGACACGATTCTGTAGTGGGCATTATTGCATGGACTTAGGAACACTTACGAAAACCATTGTCTGTGAACACAGTACATCGCTGTATCCACAAATGAAAGTTAAAACTCTACCATGCAAAGAAGAAACCATGTATAAACAAGATCCAGAAATTCCGCTGCCTTCTCTGGGCCCGAGCTCATTTAAGATTGACTGAGGCGAAGTGGAAAACTGTCCTGTGGTCTGACAAATCAAAATTTGAAATTCTTTTTGGGAATCATGGACTTCGTGTCCCCCGGACTAAAGAGGAGAGGGACCATCCGGCTTGTTATCAGCGCACAGTTCAAAAGCCAGCATCCGTGATGGTATGGGGGTGCATTAGTACACATGGCATGGGCACCATTAATGCTGAACAATATATACAGGTTTTAGAGCAACATATGCTGCTATCCAGACAACAACTCTTCCAGGGAAGGCCTTGCTTATTTCAGCAAGACAATGCCAAACCACATTCTGCACGTATTACAACAGCATGGCTCCATAGTAAAAGAGTCCGGGTGCTAAACTGTCACCTATTGAAAACATTTGGCACATTATGAAACAAAAAATATGACAAAGGAGACCCCGAACTGTTGAGCAGCTGGTATCCTATTTCAAGCAAGAATGGGAATACATTTCACTTTCAAAACTACAGCAATTGGTCTCCTCGGTTCCCAAACGCTTACAGAGTATTGTTAAAAGAAGAGGTGATGCAGCACAGTGGTAAACTTGCCCCTGTCCCAACTTTTTTGAAACGTGTTGTTGGCATCAAATTCAAAACAGGCATGTATTTTTCCAAGAAAAACGGCATTTCTGTTTTAAAATTTGATTTGTTGTCTTTGTACATTTTTCAATTACATATAGGGATAAATGATTTGCACGTTTTGTTTGCATTTTATGCAGCGTCCCAACTGTTTTGGAAACAAAGTTGTAAAATTTGTAATTTACAAAGAAGTGGTTGTCCTTTGCCAATAGTTGTCTTCATTTGCTCTTCAAATTGTAGTTTCTCAATGAAAACATCTACAACTACAATGTCTGATGTTTCCATACTTATGCCTCAACAGCTAAGCTGTGGGGGAAGATGAGTGAGAGCTTGGGCAAAATTTGTTGTGTTCGCCCCCACATTGACCGGTTCACATTTGTGGGTAAGTAATAGGCTACACAAGCAAGTTCCTGAAAAACGTACCATTGTAAAGTGTAAGTTTACTATCAATAAAATAACATTTTCTTTTATCTGAAAAGATGAAAATGCCAACCTTGGTACTGCAATGCGCTATGAGGAAATTGGTAAGCTAATTGCTCTCTTATTTGTCTCCATTGGATCAATGTATTAATGTGTTGCATTGTCAGTTTTGTCTGAATATTAAAGCTTTTGTCTAGCTAGGGCAAACAACAATCCATCATTACTTTCTTCATTATCGTGTCATTGAACAGGAAAGTTCTACCCATTAACTCAGTTTTTATTGGGTGACTCAGTTCTTGCTTTCTGTCTATGTTCCAGAGTTGCGCATCTTGCTCTTGTGTGGCAGTGATCTCCTAGAGTCGTTTTGTATTCCGGGCCTATGGAAAGACAGCGATGTAAGCCCTCTCCCTCATCTCCTTCATATTAGGTCCATTTTGAACTGTCCTTCGCACAGAAAATTATAACTATTTTAGTTTTGTGTAGTTTACTGAATACTTTGCTAACACATTTGTCTAAAGGCTTGTGCTAATGTTCACAGCTGACATATTCCAACCTAAAGACACAAAGAGGGGAACAAATGGTTTGGAATAAAGATTACATTTTAACTGAACCAGAGGCGTGGATGCAAATGATTTGATACCATAGCATAGATGTTTCATCTGGGACACTTCACCATTACCATTAAAGTGGACCCTTTTCAGTAAGGCAATACTACAAAATGCCTTACAAATGGTTTGCAGATGGAGGTGATTGTGGGAGACTTTGGGATTGTTGTTGTGCCTCGGGATGGAGTCGATACAGAGAGAATAATGAACCATTCTTCTGTGCTGCGCAAGTACAAGGTAATTTCATTCTGTGCCTACGAGTCATGTTAAAAGGCATATTATGTTAATGTCGTAATATTAAATCAGCTCTGTATTATACAAAATTATGTCAATTTTAAATATTTGTGGAAAAGTGTATTCATTCTATAACACTTGTGAAATGTGCACTACATTTTCTTTTCCAGGATAACATCATCGTAGTTAAAGACGACGTCAACCACCCAATGTCCATCGTCAGTTCAACCAAGAGCAGGTTAGCATCACTGTAAATCATAATTGACTGACCTTTGGGCTTGGATTAGGCCTGTTTAAAAAACAGTGGCACAAAGAAGAATGCAGCCGTTCGACTATGTCTCTATTTCACTCTGCACATATTTATTTCACCTTCTCAAAAATACGTTATGTATGTTTGGTCACTGTTCAGTGGCTTTTTGGCATAACAAAAATATTCGCTAAACATTACTGGGAGATTTCCCAGACAGATTAAGCCGACTTTTAAGGCTTGTTCTGCGTCCAGTAAACCGACCCTTGAAATTCTACCAAGCAGTTCCTGAGAGAACGTTCTGTGTATTCCAATTCAATGGCTGTTCCCTTCCCTCAGACTGGCCCTGCAGCACGGCGACGGACACGTGGTGGACTACCTGAACCAGCCGGTCATCGACTATATCCTGCAGAGTCAACTCTACATCAACGCCTCTGGATAGGAACTACTGCTCCAGACTGCTGGCCATCTCGTCCCTGTCTGTCTTTCATGTGAAACGTATACTCGAGCTGTCGCATTTCCATTTAAGGAGTGTTAGGTGTCCATGTCCCTTCTGACCGTGTTAAAGTGACTCATCGAACTTGTGGATGTACAGCCAGGTGCCTGAAGGCTGTGTGGACCACCTCCCACAAGCGAGTACGTGAAGGCTCTTGCGGCCTCTGTGGGATAGAGATGGCATTTAGGTCCGCGTCCCAAATGGCAACCCTATTCCCTGCGTGGCGCACTACTTTTGACGATGGTACACAGGGCTCTGGTGAAAAGTAACGCGCTTTGTAGGGAACACAGTGCCATTTTGGGCCACAGGCTTGGTGTAGAAAGAGGGTGCAAAGATTGTTAGCTAATGAATGTTGGCATTTGCTGTTTCATTTAAATCTGTCAGTCTTTAGATTTTAACGGATTCCCTTTTTTTTGCATGTTCCAATTGTTTTTGTTTTGGCATGAGTACTAACTCACTTCGTAGATATGAGATGTTGTGAAAGTGTTTCCATAGAAACCAACATATAGTGGGTATCCACCTTCGTTTTCTAGTCACTCGGATTCTACTGTTTGTACAGAAATGTCTCTATGTATCTGCGATTGCATACCAACGCCAAAATGTTTCGTCTTCAGTAGGCATTCATGTAAAATTTGTTTGCGCATAAGAGAATGTTTTTTGTATATGTACATCGTTCTTTTTGTTTGCTAAGGATTTTACATGTTTTTTCTGCATGCCACCAAGCAAATGGACTACTCAAGAAACAAATGCAATGAACCTCTTTCTTACTATGTAGCTAGCTACTCGACATTCTACTTAGTGAAAAAACAACAGCACAGCCTATAGAAGTGCATTTCATGTGCCTGAGGATGAATCACGGATACTACAGTCTCCCTCTCCCTTGCACTCGACACTGTCATAATATCATGAACCTAAAATAAAGTTGTGCTCAAATGATGTTGTACTGCAAAGGAAATGGGGACATAGCTTTTGATCAATAGCTTCTTACTGGAGCTCCTCTCGTTCAGCGCTAGGACACTTTAGACTGTTTAGTTTAATGAGCGTTGAGTGTAACCATTGACCTGCACAGTAATGATTCCACGGAAATCATTATTGTGCAGAAAGCCTAATGGGTGTATACAGGATAATATCCAAATTCTGCTCAATTGGTCGATGCAAAATGTACAGTTATTTGGTTTAAGTGGCTCTAATTGTGACCAACGCGTCTTGCATATATACATACATTTATGCGTGTCCATTAACAATATTGTTATTCAATTTTAATAGCCAATGAAACAAAAACAACATACATTCCAATGCCTCCTGGAAATCTCATGGTTCGTTCTTTTTTTGAGAGAGAAACAAGTGCAACTAGTTGTCAGTATAGTTGTGTTCTCCAGCCTTTTGGAGAGCCTAGAGGCGAGGCATGATGCAATCAATCGTACAATGTGTGTAAGATGCTCCAGACTCACAGCATTGATTCTTATGTGGTCTCGAAATGTAATGATGAAGAAACCTAGCTGGGTTCAATATCCCTTCAAGCAGTCGGTCAATGCTATACATGCATCAACTGAGTCTTCATATCTAACACCTCCCTTACATATACCAGTTATTTATTATTTTGAAGACAAGTTTCTGATAAACAAGATGAAGTGGAAAATCTCAGATGAAAAAAGTATCATAGTATGGACTCATAGTACCTGAGTGGGTGGTATAAGCCTTAAAGTAACTGTCTAGTACAAATCTCACTTTTAAAGTGGATATTCTGTTTATTCATAAACAATGTCATCCTATAATTGTGGCCAAAGCATGAATTGGATGAAGAAAACTGTTAAAAAATTATCAGAGTGTTTTAAAAAAAAAAGCTTGCTATTTCATCACAGAAGACGTCATCCTACTGAGAAGGATGAATTGACCAAAGGATGAACGAACAATGTTACGTCTACATGTTATTGGTCTACTTGCATGAATATTTTTAAATGACCGGTATGGGTCCTACACTACTATGTTGTTGGGGTATGTCCACATAATTCCAAAAAATTCCAGAGCACTTAACATACTTGGTTGAATCGTGCAGGCAATTTTATTAACGCTTTATTAATATAAGTGATTTTTTTTGGTAGGAAAACAATTGTAATTAATAATAAGAAGAATATATTTCATAGAAATCTGTGGGGAAAAAGTAAGCAGTTACATTAATATGAGTCGGTTTAAAATATATAACTCAAGAAATGTTTAATCGATACTTTATTCTGATAATTGATTTATTTGGTAAGGAGTCGTGAACACAAAGTTTGAGGGAATTCCCTGTTAAATTAGCTACAGTTCAACTTTCAAATCAGGTTTGGAAATAATTTGTATTTTCGCATCTTTGATGGTGGACTGAATAGACTGACAACTTATTTGCTCTCAGTCTTTTAAAACCTGCATAATAAACGAAGTGTGTCATCTCTGCCAAGTCTGTTACCTCTTTAGTCTTAAAAAAAACATGCACGGTCTTTCCTTTCTTGCACTGATTTTGTTGATATCTGCTTTAAGGAAACATTTACATTTACTTAAGACTGTGGTATGTATTTGGTTGTCCTAGCTAGCTATCTCAAGATGAATGTACTAAAGTGTAAGTCCCTCTGATTAAAAGTCTGCTAAATGACTAAGATGTAGATGTAACCATAAATATTTTCCAGTTGGTTATATTGTCTGTTACCCACAGGGCAAACATTTGTTAAATCAAAGTTATTTCCAAATCAGTTAAAAAAAGTATATTTGGAGAACTGATTGGATTTGCATTAAAATGCCCCAAAATAAATACTTTTAACTAAATTATTGAAAATCCAATGAAGGGGTTTGTTGTTGATTTCATGTTTAGTTCACCAGTTGAAAACTCAAATGAAACTTAATCAGAACTAGATGTTGAAATGATATCTGTGCTCGTTGAGAAGCTTTTCTTCTCTTATATGAAACACACAGACATGAATTTACATAAATGTGTTGCGCAGAATTACATGGTACCTGATTTGTGTTATTAAGAAAGGAATAAATATTGGAGTTTATTTCACAGAATACAACAGAAAATATTGACTTGAACACGATCACAGACCACATTGCAAATAACATTAACACATTTCAACAGACAGTTTCAAATACATTTGGTTTAACACTCATTATCCTCACACGTAATACCATGACATATTCTGACTTACTTGCCAGAAATAAGCATTGCACCCTACTCCCTACTGGTCCAGTTTGAAAGTTCTACACTAAAGAGTTAATAAGGTGCTGTTTGGGACGTCACCTTTGATTTCTCAGTAGGTGGAGGTTAAGGATTTTCAATAGGTTGGGCGTTGTAACAGCCATTAGGGATGCTATTTTTGATCATCTCCAGGTTCTTGATGTCGGCCAGAATCATATCGATATCTACAATGAGTCCGGACAACTTGGCCTTCTGACTAGCTTCCATCTCATCAAGCTGCTGCAGTCTAGGTTTCAGCTGCCGGTTGACCTTGACACGAGCACCAGCAACAGACCGCTCCAACTCTTCAAGCTTCTTCTCATCCACACTGCCCTGATCACCTTTTAGGAAAGGAGAAAGGAAGATTTATGGTCAACGGGGGCATCAAACCTCATATTATACTAATGGCATAAAACATATTAAAACATATTAAGCCTGCATGGCGAGGCAACTAGGTTGCTGTGGGAACTAACCAAACATGCTCAGGAGGTCATTAACAGCCAGTAGCGTGTCTGCAACTTCTCCTTTGGCATTCTTAGCATAATTATAGGCACCAGTTGCTTTCATTGAAGACTGGGGAGCGAACAAACACATCATTACAAACCATAGACTTTTAATTGGAGACCTTTAATATATTTATTTTAAGATGAATTTGTGCATACCGGAAAGATAAACCAGTGTATAAAGGTGTTTACATTGTTCGTACAAAGACACAGTCATTTATGCAAAATATATCATGTGAGTGTGTAAAACCGACCTCTGCAGCATTTTCTTTTTGTCTCTCAGCATTGTCCTTCTCCAACAATAGATTGCCATCAATGAGTATCGCCTGATCTTTTAGGTCCTGTACGTCATTGTATAGCTTGGTGGTGTTGTTCAGTAAACCAGTAGGCACTTGTAAATTGCCTGACATTTTCTGTGGACAACAAGAAACAGTTCAATGAGCTCATCCTGAAGTTTCCATGCAGGCTTTGTAATAAAAAAAAAAAAAAAAGAAATATAAAATACGGAAATCAGGCCTGGTAGTGTAACATTTTAGCATATTTGTTGTGAATAGGCAATGTCTGGAATCAAATGGCCTCATATGCATAAGTGACTTGAGACATTAACCTCTTTGTGTTTCCTAACTGACATTTTACTTCCAAAGCTTCTAGCTGAAGGCACAAGCTGTGGATTAGCATATGAGTCTCCGTTGGATATTTCTACTGAATGAAATGAGTCGGTTGGATAGGGTACCTCCAGTTGTGGGATCACAGTTCCCAGGCTGCTGATGGTACCCAGTGCCTCATCGTAGTCTCCGGACACACTGTCTATGATGAATTGGGTTATTTGGTTGCTGCCAACAGCTTGCTGAATGGTTCTGTTGATGCCAGGGAGTTTATTTATGGCATCGTCTGCCAAATCCTTGTTCATGCTGATCTGTCTTTCAACCTCTGCAGAATACAAGAATACAATGAAGACACTCAGGCGTAACCAACAGGTGTACCAAAAGTTTAACATAGTGTCAGTATCTTTTGTTTTCGGTCATAGACTTTTAGATCTTTTTCCCTACTGTGCTGTAGATAGTTGTAATAAAAATGTTTATTACATAAAAACGCTTTTTTATGAGACTGTAGGTTGGAAATGATCCACTGAGACATTTCAGTGATTCACTTTCTACTGATGTAACTGGATGTAGTGTTGTTGGGTGTCATTATTGATTAAACAGACTAAAATAAGCTTTGCAATATAATTTCAGTTGTTGTCAATACCTTTTTATGCAGGCTGTCCTTGTCACATAATAAGCTGGTTCTTTAGTAATACTTCTACTGTATTTTAGTGGAAATAAGTAATGAAATACCTTTAAGCGTGTTCAGTACGTCATCCACCCCATTAATGTTATCTGTGATGGACTTGAGAGCCTTTTGTGAGTCATCCTTTGCTGCATTCGCTTTTTCAAGAAGCCCTTTGTATTTCTGGATGAGAGAATTTACCAGGAATCAACATGGAGTCAGACTGACTGACCAATCATCTGTAAATGTTGTAAAGTCATAAGCAATTTTAAGCTGTACACTATTTCAATACTTCAGCCGTATAAAATTCCAGTGAATTTTAGTGTCCTTGAAAATAGTTCTCAGAAACCTTTCGATTTGGCATATAAGATATCATGTACTATTGTATAGAGGGCCAAACATCTCAATATGAAATAAATATTTAAGTGTGTTAATACAGCACTTCACTTTCAAAAGATTGTTTAAATAGCAAAAGTTTATTTTGAAAACCTTGGCAATCCTTTTGCGCAATCACTTGATTTTCTTAATTGTTGATTTCACAATAATACATTGTATTCCAATTGTCTATTTTCATAGGATGCTAATTTATTTAATTATAACTGGTTGAATGTCCGATTGACTCATGTAGAGCACGTCAATTAACACAGATGGACGTTACCTCCAGCAATTCATTGCTTTTTGCTTTGGTTGACATTCGTAAATTAAATGCTGTATTTACATAATTAATTTAATTTAATTAATTACTGAGAATGTCATTGTTTGGCCCTCAATGCTAGCAGTCCTACACAGGCGACTTTAAAATGTCTCTTCTTTACTTTTTGAGCATAATCCCCCTGGATGAGCAGGTCCTTTACTGCAGCCGTGTCCTCTTGGGTTTCTTCTTGGAGCGCGTGGTACTCTTTGAGATTATTGGTCACCTGTTCTTTCATGCCATCTAACCTTGCCAGCACACTGGCAGCGTCCTGCAAGAAACATAAGCTCAGTCAGACTCTGTGTGCTGCAAGTGTAGTTACATGTGCTCACAAATCAGCAGAGACCTGCCCTAGATTCCCTCACCAGCCTGGATTTAATTAGACACCCCCTCCCCACACTAAACTCACGTATTGCTGACTCATTTTCTTGATCCAATATTGCATTGTTATGTTAAATGCAGCTTGGGAAGTGAACATCAGGTTTGGCTTTACAGTCAAGCCATGAGACAGCTTCAGATAACAATATTTATTATATACCATTATTTACGAATGTTCATAGTGAAAGGTCTAGAAATGTCATGGGTTTTTTTCAGATCATTATAAACCAAGTGGGGGAACTCCTCTGTACCTCAGTTCCAGGACAAAGAAACTGTTAAAAATGAGTGTGATTTAGACCATTAGAAGAGTAGTCACAGAATAAAGACCAGAGAGAATTTAAGCTCCCAAGGCCTGCTCTGCTCAGTACCGTAAGAGGACCGGGGATCTTCCGCTCCAGGGAGGCTATCCTCTTCAGAGCGTTAGCTGCTTCCTTGCTCTCGTTTTCAGCAGAGATGCTCAGGCTAGCGGCGTCAGAATCCATAGCCTTCACCTGGGCCAGGTTAGCATCATACCTGAATAGAGGTTCATCCCATCAATATAACAACAGGTTCATCAAGTGTTTTCCTATGCAGGGAATTACATGAACGTGTTTCACTGACAGAAATGTGTTTCTTACTTGGATTTGAGATCACGGATGAGCTGTTTGGTCCTGTTTTCTTTTAGCATAACAGATCTCATGTTCATCAGGGACATCTCAGACTCTGCGAGGGCACTGTTGGCTGTCTTGTCCACTGTCCCCGCTATGCTCTGATGTCTAATAAACAGTCATAAAGTATAATTTCCTTACATGGAATCCTCCAGTCTATTGAAAACGTGATATGCTGTGATGCGGTACTCACCTCTCAGCCAGGTCATTTGCTCTCTCAACCAAAGTTGAGAGGTTTTCCGTGCCTACCACTGTATCAGATGAAGGTAATTCCTAAAACATGGATCAGGGAATGAAAATAAAATAAAGTCATGAATTAAAGCCAGCTGATACTGTATATATGGGGCGGCAGGTAAAACTGTCTAAATGGTCAAGATTGAATCCCCAAGCTGACAGGGTGAAACGTCATTTTGTCTCTGAGAAAGGCTGTTAACACAAATAGACTATGGCCAAAAGTACAGTGAGGGAAAAAATTATTGGATCCCCTGCTGATTTTGTACGTTTGCCCCCTGACAAAGAAATGATCAGTCTATAATTTTAATGGTAGGTTTATAGGTTTGAACAGTGAGAGACAGAATAACAACAAAAAACCCCATAAAAACGCATGTCAAAAGTGTTATAAAATGATTTGCATTTTAATGAGTGAAATATGTATTTGACCCCTCTGCAAAACATGACTTAGTACTTGGTGGCAAAACCCTTGCTGGCAATCACAGAGGTCAGACGTTTTTTGTAGTTGGCCACCAGGTTTGCACACATCTCAGGAGGGATTTTGTCCCACTCCTCTTTGCAGATCTTCTCCAACTCATTAAGGTTTCGAAGCTGACGTTTGGCAACTGGAACCTTCAGCTCCCTCCACAGATTTTCTATGGGATTAAGGTCTGGAGACTGGCTAGGCCACTCCAGGACCTTAATGTGCTTCTTCTTGAGCCACTCCTTTGTTGCCTTGGCCGTGTGTTTTGGGTCATTGTCATGCTGGAATACCCATCTACGACCCATTTTCAGTGCCCTGGCTGAGGGAAGGAGGTTTTCACCCAAGATTTGACGGTACATGGCCCCGTCCATCATCCCTTTGATGCGGTGAAGTTGTCCTGTCCCCTTAGCAGAAAAACACCCCCAAAGAATAATGTTTCCACCTCCATGTTTGACGGTGGGGATGGTGTTCTTGGGGTCATAGGCAGCATTCCTTCTCCTCCAAACACGGCGAGTTGAGTTGATGCCAAAGAGCTCGATTTTGGTCTCATCTGACCACAACACTTTCACCCAGTCCTTCTCTGAATCATTCAGATGTTCTCTGGCAAACTTCAGACGGGCCTGTACATGTGCTTTCTTGAGCAGGGGGACCTTGCGGGCGCTGCAGGATCTCAGTCCTTCACGGCGTAGTGTGTTACCAATTGTTTTCTTGGTGACTATGGTCCCAGCTGCCTTGAGATCATTGACAAGACCCTCCCGTGTAGTTCTGGGCTGATTCCTCACCGTTCTCATGATCATTGCAACTCCACGAGGTGAGATCTTGCATGGAGCCCCAGACCGAGGGAGATTGACAGTTCTTTTGTGTTTCTTCCATTTGCGAATAATCACACCAACTGTTGTCACCTTCTCACCAAGCTGCTTGGCGATGGTCTTGTAGCCCATTCCAGCCTTGTGTAGGTCTACAATCTTGTCCCTGACATCCTCGGACAGCTCTATGGTCTTGGCCATGGTGGAGAGTTTGGAATCTGATTGATTGATTGCTTCTGTGGGCAGGTGTCTTTTATACAGGTTACAAGCTGAGATTAGGAGCACTCCCTTTGAGAGTGTGCTCCTAATCTCAGCTCGTTACCTGTATAAAAGACACCTGGGAGAGAGAAATCTTTCTGATTGAGAGGGGATCAAATACTTATTTCACTCATTAAAATGCAAATCAATTTATTACATGTTTGACATGCATTTTTCTGGATTTTTTGTTGTTATTGTGTTATTCTGCACAGTCATGCTGGAACCGGAAAGGGCATTCCCCAAACTGTTGCCACAAAGCTCGAAACACCGATTTGTCTAAAATGTCTTTGTATTCTGTAGCATTAAGATGACCATTCACTGGAACTAAGGGGTCTAGCCCAAACTCTGAAACACAGCCCCAGACCATTATCCCTCCTCCACCAAACTTTACATTAGGCGCTATGTATTCTGGTAAGTAGTGTTCTCCTGTCATCCGCCACACCCAGACTCATCCATCAGGCTGCCAGATAGTGAAGCGTAATTCATTACTCCAGAGAACACGTTTCCACTGTTCCAGAGTCCAGTGGTGAGAAAGTGGCTTTACACCACTCCAGCCGACACTTCGCATTATGCATGTCGATGTGAGGCCTGCGTACAGCTGCTCGGCCATGGAAACCCATTTCGTGAAGCTCTCAACACACAGTTCTTGTGCTGATGTTGCTTCCAGAAGCTGTTTGGAACTCTGTGGTGAGTGATGCAACAGCGCACTTCAGCGGCCCGTTATATGAGTTTGCATGGTCTACAACTTTGTGGCTGGGCTGTTGTTGCTCCTAGACGCTTCCACTTCACAATTATAGCACTTACAGTGGACCAGGGCAGATCTAGTAGGGCAGAAATGTCACGAACTGACTTGAAAAGGTGGTATCCTTAACAGTGCCACTTTTAATGCCATTGAGCTCTTCAGTACAACCCACTGTATGGCCAATGTTTGTCTATGGAGATTTCATGGCTGTGTGCTGGATTTTCTGCACCTGTGAGCAATGGCTGAAACACCTGAACTCAATAATTAGTAAGGATATCCACATACGCTATATGGCCAAACGTAACTCCTAGGTTGTTGCTGTAACTGGGAACGTGTTCTCAGTCAATTTACCTGATAAAGGTTAAAAATATATATTTGTAGAATGCATCGGAGGACAAACATATAATACTACTGTATTACTCACAGCTTTATCAATTTGACGTTTTGCCTCTTGCAGATTGCGCCGCACAGCGTTGATGAGTGTGTTAACGTTGGAGACCTGTCGGTCATGCTTCCCGCTCAGCAGCTTGATGCCTCCGATGGTTTGGGAGATTGCCGCGATCGCTCTCTCATTAGTTAGCTGATCGGTACTGATTTCTGAGACCTTGCCCTGCAAGAGTTTCTCTGATTCTATTTAAAAAAACATACAAAAAAACCATTAGTATGACATTTTCCCCACTCATTCTAAACCAAATGTTTCACAAATTGTTTTCACTGTCAGATATGTAGGGTTGTGACAGAAATGTAGAATATGCTTCACTGTGAGCCAGATGCCTAATAATTCAGAAATTATTATTAATAATGGATTATTCATAGATATGAATAAACAGCATGTTTGTTCATTATAAAGCGTGTGATTTTCCAATACTTCCAAGTGTCTATCTTGTAAAACATTGAGGAAGGAATTACCAGAGAGTTTCTGTGCTTTACTCTGCAAGTCATACACTCTGTCCTCAGCGTCTCTGATCATTTTCTCCATCTGGGTGTCGGTCCCTGGCAGACGGCCGCTCTCCATCCCCGTAAACAGATTCTTTATCTCCTCCAGTCTACTAGTGTACCCCTCTATCTGTAACAACATAAAACCCGACAGAGGCAGAACACCTTAAAAAGGTATAAAAGATGAATCCCTGGTAATCTCTGGTGGCCAGCATTTACACAAGGCTTGGGTCTGGGTTGCCAAGATTAAGTAAAGGTCAAGAGAAATTGTATTTTGATAGCTCTGCATTACATGCCTAGTGCACAGCTCATTCAGAATATGTCATTGAAGGCTACGTGTGGCATGGATCGATATATTGAAACCATGCAAGGAATTTGTTATGATTGTGAAAGAACTTCAAAAGGTTTTGGGTTTCAGTGCTTTAGTGCTCCTCGTCCTCCCACACTATAATCTGGTAAAACCCTAAACGTCTGCCTATTCCCTATCCAGTGCACTACATCTGACTAGGGCTCAGGTGGAAAGTAGTGCTTCACTTACGAAAAAGTGTATGTCCTTTAATGTAGTTCACAGGAAGCATGCCAGGGAGAATACACCTGGCACAAGTCGAGTACAGGTAGCATATGGATGCAGAACACAACGTGAACATCTTTTAATAAAATCTGTGCATGGCTATGGCTTCGTTAACCCACAGGACTGTGTGAAATCAGCGACAGGGTAAGTGCACAACAAAGCCGGCACAAATATCTTGTCCGGTAGACTGATTGCTGATCAAGTTAATCATTTTCTACAGTGTCATATGACATCCTAATATCTCTGTAACGCACTTGTGACCAGGGCCTTTATTTAGTGGATAGGGTGCCGTTTGGGATGACATTTCATGAATAAAGAGAGCAGTGATATGTTGCTTTCACCAAATAACCCCAATCACTCTTACCTTATACTTGACATTGTTAAAGCAGGAGGGGCATGCGGAATCCAGGCACTTCAGCCCCTCAAAGCCTTCTTTGCATAAACACTGGCCGTCGTCACTGCATGTGTTTAACTGAGAGCCCCGGGGATTGCAGCGACACGCTAGATCACAAAGTGTAGAAAATTGATAAAACGCATATGACATTGCAGAGAGTTGGCTATTTCATACTTCGAAAGGACGAGCTGTGTCTTGTGCGTGTGTAGTCTACATGTGTACTGTGTAGGTGAACGGGCTAGACCCAAGTTGACATGCTTACGTTTGCATTCCTCTGACGGTATGTTGTGGTGATAGCCTTCCAGACACTTATCACAGAAGTAGCCAGTGGTATGATTCACGCATTTCAGGCACTTCCCTGTCTGTGGGTCACAACTACGGACAGCATTAGGGTCCGCGTGCCCGTTGCAATCGCAAGGCTGGCAAGGTGCCCGGAAGCCGTATTCTCCCTGAGGATCGCCAAAGAAACCATCCTGACAGATGTTGCAGCGTAAGCCTGTCGAATGTAGGGTGAGGAAGAGGCGGGAATAAGTATCGAATATGCAAATAGCCGACATTGAATGATTAACAATCTATCCAATCTAACAGCAATGTTGTACAGCCCGAATGGCGCCCTATATCCTGTGTAGTGCACTACTTTGACATTCCAATTTGTGAGTCTGACTCACCAGTGGTGCCAGGTGGACAGCGGTCACACTGAACCTCCCGGGTTACTGGGCTCACAGTGCAGGAAGCTCCAATGAGACAGGGGCACTTCTGACAATTCCCTGGCCGGACCGGGTCATTATAATACCCTGACGGGCATGTGTTGTCCTGACCAGGGGTCTCATCTGCAGAGAAACAGTCTCCTACCACAGCACAAAATGTTTATGAAGACATTGTGCAACCCAATTTGATTTCATTACCTGTGAACATTGTGCATAAAGCCTTGATTTTAACTTCACTATTATTCTAACTTATTCAGGAAAGAGCTTATGCCCAAAGGATGTTTTATCCTGACAAATCAACTAAATCTCATCATTCATAACAACATGATTATTTTGCAAACACCAACATAAAGTAACACTTGGACAAAGTTGAATGATTTACCAACCTGTTTCAGGGTCACAAGTTCCACCTCGACAGTTGCAGGGCTTACAGGAGCTGAATGGTCCTCTGCTTGGGGAACTTCTTGAATAGCCTACAGCGCACTTCTCACAGAACAGGCCCTCAGATCCCTCTGGGCAAGTACACATCTGTACCCATGGCGCTGGCACCCCAGGACCTTGACGGGCAGACTCCAAACGCACGTTGTCTAGGTAACCACGTGCTACAGAGGACAGAATGTTTCACTTTTTACTGAGTGATTGATGAAATATGACAAAAACAATATGTTGGGTAATGTTGACATGATTTGGTATAAAACTTTTTTTTTTTTTAAACAAAAATATTCAGGAGCTTTTCAGGTGAAGCATTTCATCTCATTGTCCAATTGACAGGAAAATAATCTCTTACCGTTTTCCCCGAATGTACCACGGATTTTGATGGCGGTCAGATTTTGGAGGAGTGTTTGAAACTGGAACGGTGAGAGTTGGGGTCTCCATTTACTGCTCGGTTGCTCATCCAGTCTGAGAATGTTAGAAGCAACATGCAGTGGTTTGGTCAGTAAATCATATGACATTGACAGTCAGATATTATAGAAGTGTTCTACAGATCCGGCTATTTTTCCCTTAACTGTAAATTATTGTAATTAGACAAGCAGATGCCCCTCTGGCTATTAAAGTGTAATCAAGCTTTCATATTTCATAGTTAAGATAAAGAACAATAATTAAGTCTTCGTCTAAAATTCATAGTTGTGAAAAAAGTCTGCTTTTTTGTCAGTTTTAATCTCTTTGGCATCTCGCTATTAATACCAGTAGATCTGTCTCTCGCAGATCAAATTATTTAACTGCTCTTAGACAATTTGCCAAAGGTGTGTTTCCTATCAGTCAATTCACTCTGTATAACTTTGCTCTCACAAGACCTCGATAGATGTATGCGTTCTCTCTCATTTACTTTCTTCAGGTAGGTCTGCTGTATTCATTACTCTTGTTTGTGGCTATGTCAAGCACATGCTCTGACTGATTCCCACCTGAATGTGTAGGTGATTCTCTGCCCACAACGGACATTACTCCTCAGGTCTCCCAGGGGAGCTGCTACGCTCTGCCCGGATCCCTCCAGTACCACGTCAGCCGTGGACGGATGGCGAATCCCTCTGTCCAGTCTCAGGGAGAAGGACAGGTTCTGACCGTAACTTAGCTCCTGGTTGCCCAGGTAAGAGTCTAGACATTAGAGAAAACCAGAATGTTTAGTAGCTTAATTTTGGATAAATGAATGTTGTGGTGCAACATATCCAGCAATCCCTAAAATACCAAACAACCACGCTCCTGCAGTGCATACTTCGGGACACTATTCCCTATGGGTTGTGGTCAAAAGTAGTGCACTACATAGAGAACAGGGTCCCATTTGGTATGCAACTTTTCCCCCATGAGTTAGGAAGTAGTGAGGGATCAACCCTAGGACCAGAAATCTGGGAGCAAGGGAAGTAGCACTCACCCGGGGCATAGAGGTAGACAGGCAGGATGTCTTTGGAGATGACCTCGAGGTCGCGGTGAGTGTGGGACCAGCGGAAGCGGACTTGAGATGAGGACCCACCTTGGGCAGGGGCAGCTCGCCATCCTTCCAGCCCTGCAAAACAGATTCCCAGACATTTAACCATAGCGATACTAGAGCGAATTCGCCGCTGTATATATCTACTGTTTATGTTCTTATCAAGTGTGTGGGTGTTAAGGTTACCATCGTCAAAAGTCGAGGTGATCGCGTAGGCCGAGTATCCCGTAGCTGGGGAGCACTTAGTCGAGTGTCCGTAGCAAAAGCAAGGTAGAGTTCGATCTTTCTCTGCACTATCCGAGAGCTGACCACTGCACAAGAGATACATTATTCTTATTAATAGTCAGCAACTAATCTAATCCACGGTTAGACATCATTGGTAAGCAAAAACAATGCTAAACATACATAAACATTTGAATGATCTGTTTTACCCATGAGTGGAACAGCCCTCTGAGGTGATAGGTGTTCCATCGAGGCACCGGTCACATTTCTCCCCCTTTACTCCTGCTTTACAGCGGCAACGCCCTTCACTGTCGCACCGTGAGCCAACAGAACCTGGAAGTAACCACGGACACAACACATCACCTCCCAGCCGGGGAAACCACGTTAAAAGATGCTAGCGGGAACAGCCCGTTGACAATCATAAAGAGGAGCCGTCAGGGGAGCGTCGACTGAGGATGAGGTCCCCCTGGTCGTGTTGTTTCACTCAGGTCAAAGGCGAAACTGACCCTGGGTCGGCACAATGAGGCACTTTTAAATACGGACCCATTAGTGGTTCCCGTTTGACGTTCCCTCCTGTTCGGTTCACTCACCTACACGGCTGCAGAGACAGGGAAGACAACTGTCTCCTGCCCTCTGGTGGTGGAATCCCTCCTTGCACCTCTCACAATGTCTTCCCTCAGTGTTGCCTTGGCAATCCACACAATGGAGACCCACAGAGTCAGGCAGGCAATAACGTGACTTCCCATTGCATTCACAGATGTCAGCTATGGGGGTGAAATACACATTGTTAGGACGTTTGTGAATCAAAAACGATTCGTTTTGAAATTTGATCTGTTCTAAAAATGTAAGCCTATCCGTACAGATTCTCTTGCACTACACAAAGTGATAGCTGTCTGAGAGTCAAGACTGTAAAAGTGTGTAATTATGTAGTCTGCCATCTTTATAAACTTTGGGGAGGCGTTAGATTATCACAGTCTTTCTTTTCTCACAGTGGTGTAGACAGATGTCCGCAAACACAAATCTCATAATCTCCAGTGGTGAGAGAGGAAAAAACTCACAGAAATATCACTCAATCTTCTGCGGGTAAAACCATTCTTGCGATCATGTAAATGTCTGTTTGTTTGCTATGGTAGTGATGTGTGTTACAGTTATATCAAACCCACACCAACACAATTATCAATCACAATTTTCCCAAGCATGGGCTGAGAGGACATAGTCTTCATTTCCACACATTGAATGATCACTTTTGAACGTTCCTGTGGCATTGACAGGCTGCTGCTTGTAGCATATTTTTATTGCTTGCTTCAAATACTATAAATAGAAGCCTGAAGCTACAGTCATCACAGTCCAAGGAGAGAAGACAGAAATTACCTTTTACCACATGAGTCACTGCCTGCGTCCCAAACCATACTGTCCTCTTTTTAGTTAACTTTCTTTTGACAATTACTGCACCGGAATAGGGTGCCAGGGCAGTGATTCAGGGCTTTTGGGTTGGTATGGTTGCCCAAAGGCTCAACAAATCTTAACTCAGCAACTTGAGGACTTAACACACATTTGCCCCACCTTACTGCGGCAATGTGTGAAGAAAGTTTTAACACACCCAGTTTTATACCCCGTTTGCACTCAGTGTACCTGTAGTAAATACCAATCGACTTTAAGTAACATTTTGATATACACTATTAATAAAACAGAAAACAGAAGTACAGGTAGTCTATACATGAATACAACAAGGCAACTGCTACGGGTAGACCAGTAACCTAAAGGGGAGGGCATGTGGCCTGGAGCCTCTGACCAGTAACTGAAAAGGCGCTAGATTGAATCCAAAAGCCTACAAGCTGTAAAAAATCTAGAAGCTGTTTTTCCATTCTGTCTTTGAGCAAGACAGAAATGACTGATCCACAGGTTGTTGCTGTATATTCTCAGCTGGCAAACTGAGGGAACAACGACTGTGTTTCTTCCCAAATACTTGAAAAATAATAAATGTTTATAATATATGTTTATAATACAGAATTAAAGAGTAACAACATATTCCAAAATTCTCAAGTCAGATTAAATACTCATATATAACAAAAATAATTGGTAATATCCTATTATTCCAGGCCAGCTGAGAGGAAAGGGAAAACATATATAAATACTCACATCCTCCATAGCTGTAGGTTCCTTGGACAGTCAACCAGGTGGAAAGAGAAAGTACACAGAGAAATATCCAACTGCTTTTCATGGTCACAACAAATTTAATGTGAATTAAGTAGATCAATATCCTAAAAGAATCAAACAGGCTTATCAGACGAACTATACCTGATCCTTCTGCCCAACATCTCTAGATGAGCTTCTTTTAACACCTACCCTGTGGCAGGCTGTGGCATGTCAGGTGCTGTCTCTCAGCTGGGAGGTTACTCATGTGTGATTCAGAGCCCAAACACAGGCGCTGCCCACTGTCTCACAGGAAATGGCTCAGTATCACTAATGTGGACATCGTCAAGATGTGAATAAAGGGGAGTGTTGTTTTGATGCAGCATAAAATAGTCTCTATGGATTTTTTTACTTGTGAAAAATGTGTGAATCCGCTTTAAATTCAGTTCCCATACATAAGGGAACATTTCAGAATGTGAATCTCATATAGATTTATGTCATACTGTATAAACTGCTATGTAAATCAGTGAAACATGCCTGAATCTAATTTAACGCCTGATTTACTTTATTACATTTTCTTACATATTCAGATTGGATGGTAGGATGGTCTAGAGCACAACCCACGTCGTTGAGAAAACGTGGTCAGTTAGAATCATGTTTAGAGGCAGTTCAGGAAAGTCCTGTAATTGTTCTGAAGCATGTCATAATTTCCAATCAGAACAACGCCTTGAATGCCTTCAACCTCAAGTAGGCAGATAAGCAAAAAAAAAGATTTTTCTCCCCAAAAATGTTTGTGGAATTTATTATGTTTATTCTTGGGATATCGCTTATCAACGGGAAATTAAAAAAATTACTAGAGGAGGTCTTTAAACATAAATATTTCCAGTATTAAAATAGATCAATGATTTTTATTAAGTGATTCAAGCTCAATAATGAACCTTGGATATTTCAATATTTTCAGCAAAAGCATATTTCCCAATCATCAAAGAGAACACCCTACAGCGGAAAAAGTATTAAAATCAAAACCATAAACCACAATACACAACATATAGTTACTTTATGCCAATTTGCCAATTACGTTTTTGGTATTCTTATGCTGTGGGCAACTGCAGAAGTTAACTAGATTGTGATGCTTCTGCTATTTCACTGTTTCAGCAGTGATTATAAAAGCTTGATTATAATCATTATTTGCAATACGTCTACAGTGCAAAATAAACACACCACCATGGAATAGGATTAAATGAAAAACATCAAACCAAAATACCTTACATGGTTATATACTGCCAATTACTTTGAAGAATATCCTGAGAGAAAAAAATCCATTAAAAAGCAGCTATACAACATGATCTAACAGGAGGCACATACAACAAGCCAACATTTAATGCTTTACATTTATTCACTTGAATTATGTTTTTGCTCTTGCAACCATGTGCAAATTCACTCCCCTTTCTGAATGTTACCTTTTCAGGGAGCCGGTGTACCTATTCTGTATGTGTTCAATCTAACGCCAATCATTTGCCAGGGTCACAGAAGTATGTTCTTGAGCAACAACACTGTGAAAAGCACATTCCCTGCTGTAATAATACGTTTTCCATCTCCTTAAAGGGGTTGGCAGTTTATTTTCCAATCCACAATGATAATGATTCACCTGCTTCATGTTTGAACACATGGACAGTATGGTTTGCCTTTGGGTAGGGAACACCCTGAGAAACAGCTAAAGCGCCCTCCTTGCCATTAATAGATGGAGCTGTGGATGCAAATAATGATCATCCACATTATCAAAATTATATTTTGAACCATGTTTGAATGTTTGTTTACATTTACTTTGTTTACAAACATTGGGGCAAATCACGCAGATTGTTTGCAATTGGGTACAACACTTACACTAATGAGCTTTTTTGTACACATTAAGAATCAGTGGATACATACTAATTTATAGGTCCAAAAATGTATATCAATTTCTGATGGCTCAGTGTTTTACTGCATTAAGTAAGGTGCTCTTTATACTATTGTGTTGTGGGGTTGTCTCACCTAGCTATGAACATTTTTGGAGCTTTCTTTGTAATTGGTCAACTAACCAAATTTTTCTTACACCAGCTGACTTCACCAAGCAAGCTGAGGGAATTATTGGGAAACAACACTGATTTAATGTTTTCACACCTTTACAGAGACAGTTCAACTGCTGTAGGTTACCATATAAAACACAAGAAAAACCTAATTGTGACTGCACTGGGCCTTTAAGCATGATAATGAAAAGGCACCCACAGTCAGTTACAGATGAAGTAACAAAGACAAAAGTTGACAGATCAGAATTTCCTGCCTATTAAATGTTCTCACATTTGTTCAATTCACATGGATCAATGCCTAGTTTCCATGTTGTAAATAGAGAACAGAGTCTTTGAACATATCATTTAGCATTCTCTGGCCACACCCTCAGTATCAGACGTGTGACCAGACTTAAAGCCAGAGACGTATCCTGCAGCGATTAGTAACATTCTTGATAAGTGCGGAAAAAAGGGTGCCTGAGGGGTATGACTTTTAAAACTGGTGCCACGCCCTTACAGTGTCATGCTCTGACACGGTGGTCTGAAGTGTGCACTAGTCACAGACACTTGTGCCCTAAAGGCCACACCTTTCCTGCTAGCATAGCCTCAGGTCAACACCACACCCTTAGCACATACTAGGGCCTCTCCTGTACGCATAGAACTGAATCTAAAGGAAAACATGTTGACACATCAAAGAAATCCTCATTTCTCATTAATAATTATGCGAAACAACATTTTGAAATTGTGTCTCTGTGCCAAAAACCTCCCTTAGCGCTGGACTGTCTGTGAAGCGCACGTCTCTCACTGATTGTGTGGTAGAGCAACAGCCTAGGCTAGATCACAAGGTTATATGCCCACCTCACATGCTATATACAAATGCTGATTACAGTAGACAGCAAAAAACACACTTTTTTAAGAAAACAGAACATATGAGAAGTATAATAACTTTTTATAAAATTTTATTACACAGTTGGGTTAATTGATCATAATTGTATCTTTTGATTGAGAGCTCTGGGAAACAAATGACCTTACAGTACATAGCTTGGTTATCCAGTAAAACCCACAAGACTGATGGAAGGTCCTCGTTTGATGAATTAATAACTTCTACCTTTTCTCCTCTAAGAGACTGTGTCAGTTTAATTTGCAGTCGAGACTTGGCTGCAGAACTCATTTGGCGGGTGAACAAGGGATTTCTCTGAATCTTTTTGGGGATAATGAATGCAGCTGCTAAAAATACATGCTGCATCTTAAACATGAGAATACAGTGGCAAGCTTCACTGGACGTACAAGGGACATTGTGCAATAGTCACACAGTCATCTCATGTTTTGGTGTATACCAGTTGCTGAGAGCTTTCCATTTCTTTTGAAGCAATCCTTTTACAACCACTGTACATACAATAAACCCAAAAGAACTAATAAACTTCACATTCGTCAGACTAAATATAATAAGTTAGTTGTAGTAGATTAATGAAAAATATTGTGATACACTACCAAACGCAATGTACAGTGGCTCTCAAAAGTATTGGATATTTCCACATTACTGTTTTATAAGATTACATCTAAAGGGATTTACTTTTTTTATACTTATTTTGCCACTGATGGGTAAAAAAATGAAAATCTACAAATTGTTGTAAATTAATTACTACAAACAGAAAATAATTGACTTGTGCCATATTCTAATAATAGACCTTATATCACACTGACATTATGGACTTTGCGTTGATGAGTGGCAAAAACCGATTAAAACCATTTTGATTTTGCGTTGTAACACAAAATGTGGAAGTCTGAGGGAGATCAATACTTCTGAAGGACACTGTATTAGAACCTATAAGCAGTATGACATTTAAGACAATCACACATCAACAGAAGGTCCTGTAATACTTTTTTTTATTAATGTTACAATTGGATTTACAGGCAAATGGGTAACACGCAGGGTTTTCTCAGGTCCTCAGAAACGAAACGTTTCATGAATAGGCGCCTTGTATTCAAACAAAAGATGCCCTCAATAAGCCAAAGAACGACAAAAGATTGTGCAGCACATACATATAATCTATTGGAACAAAATAATACAAATACTGGAGACATTATAAATTAGAAATACTGTTTTATACATCAAACTGTATGTGTTGCACATCCTTCCACGGCATTGTGGTGACTCGGAGGGGTAAGGGACGGCAAAAGATGGTTTGCCTTGAAGTAGAGCCATTCATCTATAAAAGGAGGTAAGAAGTTGGCAAAACCTAAGGACCGAACAGATGACGTGGCGGAGAAAAGGCTATGCAAAGGAGTGAAAGGATATCAGAGCTGTTGACTGGAAAGAACGACTGGCTTCCAGGTTTTAACACCTTTTACTGGCTGGCTGTTCTTTTGGACCCCTTGACGAAACCCCTGATGTTCTACTGAAATGTAAGGACCCTGTGTAGGCCATGTGTGAGGAGACAATGTGTCGGTGAAATGAGTGTACTGAAATGAGTGTACTGAAACGAGTGTCTGAAATGTAAAGTGTACAAAAAATGTGACACCCTATGAGGGACTAAGTGATGTGAATATTAGGATCACATATTAAGGCACAAAAAATGATTAACTAGCAACTTGAGACCAAGCTTATTTTCTTGGAACCAAGCATATAAATTCAGTAAAATGAAACGTTAGGCTTATTGTAGATGGGTGACTTCTTTACAGCCATCTTTTAAACACAAAAGGCAAGTCCTGATCTTGTCAGTCAAGGGTAGAGGTTCTTGTTATAAAAGCATTCATCAATTAATTGGTGACAACCCACTGAGAATTAAACACAAATGAATAATGGCAGAGCTATGAGGCAACAACACTGAGCCATGTATACAAGCAAGCATATTATACCACAGAACTCATTATATAGATCTATATATTATGTGGAGGTCTCGGTTGATTTTATTTTGTGACAGAACCTATGAGGAGGCTGCTGGGTTTAGAGTTTAACAATCAGCCAGTCCTGAATCATTTAAGCATATATTTACACAAATAACAATTCCTCACTCTATATCATAATAAAAAACATTCACACAAAAATATAACATTTGAAATAATTATTAGCACCAGTGTATCAGATAAAGTCTTGCTACGCAAATGTACAACGTTGCATAGTGTTGAATTTTGCCTTAAGAAAAAAAATTGTTAATTTGTGTTTTGCAGTAGACCTGTATAAAGCAGCAGCTTCGGGTGGGAAAAAAACATGTTAAAAAAAACAAACATGATTTGTAGTGTAAAAAAAGAAACCTACAATGATAATTCCATGATAAACCATGATTGTAGTGTAAAAAAAGAAACCTACAATGATAATTCCATGATAAACCATGATTTAAACATGACTTAAACCAGGCAGTCGAAGCCCGTCTGAAATATCTAAACGTCAGAGCCATATTGAAGACCCTTCAGCTGATTTCATTCAAAAGATGTTCAGTCATGCACATGGAACAGGATGTGGAGTAATGTTCAATACTGCAAAAATGTGTGTAACACTTCCTGTGATTGGGTGTGATGCATTTGCGCTCTGTCCCAGGAACAGAAAACTGCCTTGTCCCAGATTTAAAACCATGATGTCATGGTCAAATGTACATACCAAAAATTATTCAATTAGATTGTTCCTACCTAAAGAACCCTTATCAGATTTTATCAAAGCACCCCTTCCCTGCAATTAACTCACTATGTTGACCAACGCGATGTGACCGCTTCTAAATGGTTTATAATGGATTTAGAAATTATTAAATAACCTATAATCTTGCAATAATGACCCTTTCATAAACCCTTCACAAATGTTACATAATTATAAAGTGTTACTAAAATGTGTAATAACAGGATTACTTCCTCCATGGTTAATGCAAGAAGACACGAAGCTTTGGGAGCAAATGGAGGCAAATCAATCATAAAAGCTTAGAGGATTCCTTCACTGCTTGTTTTTGAAAACAAATGGTTGCTAACACCAAGGATGGCACATACGTATTGGAAGTTGCAACATACCTAAAGCTAAAAAAAAGAAAAGAAAAAAAAGAAAACATCTCACAGACAGACCATTCCCAACAAGCCCCAGGGTCTAGAATGACGGCACAGGATACACGTTATTTGATACCATATCAAATAAAAACAAATATATCATGTGTCAGACCCAATCTGAAAAAGGCTGAGGAATTTTCTTGTTTTCTCTGTTGGCGTGGTTTCAGTTGTGACAAAACAAGATGGTAGAACCTTCCCCTTCATCGTAGTGTAGGAACAGTCCGGAGGTGGTGCAGTCATGCGGGTTTAATTACTCTGTAGCGAGATATGCCACCTCTCCAGATCTGAGGCACCTAAGGAGAATGGACGTGCGGCTTTTGTCGACCGCCCTTAGTTCATTTCAGGTTTCTGCATTTACCGCACGTCAAAGCTGCTTCAGCTCTTTGCTTGCTTCATAACCACAAAACTTGGCTTGATAATTGGGATCTTGTAAAAACAAAACAAAAAAGACAAAGGACAAACAAATAAAAACTGTTTTGGTAAAAAGGTGGCATTCTGGCCGAGTGTTAGATGTGGAAAGGAGTGGTACAGACAGGATATGAGGAGGGGGATGGACAGGTGGGGGTTAAGGGCGCTCTAGAGACGGGGTATTGAAACAGCCATTTGGTAATGTCTTCTGGATGTCTTGGAGGTTTGCTATGTCGGCCCGGATCTCAGTGATCTGTCTGTCGTAGTCGGTGATCATCTCCTCCTGGGTCTTGGCCACTTCGTTCAGATCGGCCAGCTTGCGGTCCAGTTCACTGTTTGCCATCTTATCCTTGGCCTGCTTCAGCGACCCCTCAATCAAGGCTAACTTGCTTAGGTCCACCTTGTCAATGTTGCCTGAACCGGAACAGAGGAGGGGTAAACATTAGCTTGATTTCTTTTGCCTTTGGTTTACCAATGCTGCCAGTTTTTCTTCCTTCTGGCACTGACATTGCTGACCACTACTTTATTGGCTAAAATAACTAACTTGTTTTACTTTGTATTACTGAATTGCATGTTTGTTCCACCTAGATAGTTTAAGATGAATTAACTAACTGGAAACTGCTCTGGACACGAGTGTCTGGTAAATGTCTAAAATGAAATGTAAATATCAGAACAGTCGGGCTGAAATGTAATCCCAGAACGCCACACTGACACGGTTTGGTGACACAATGCAGAAGTCAGAAGCAATGACAGAACAAGATGGCAAGACATCATTATATCCTTGCTTGTGTAAACCCCTCAGAAGCAACCAGTACGCCAAATCCAATGGCACTCACCCAGGGACTTGAGCAGGTCGTTGATGGTGTTGAGGACGGTCCTGACGGCACTTTTAGCTTTGCGAGCGTTGTCCTCCGCTTCTTTAGCGTTGTCGGACGCCTGAAACACCAAGAGAACATATTTAGAGCATCCCCGTCAGCGCTCCTGTCCACAGCGCACATCTGGAACTCGGTAAACAGTTCAGAACGGTCCTTAACCCTCAGTAACGTATTTACCCGTTCCCTGTGGCTTATGGGTCAGTCTTACTGTTTAGAATGCCTCCAAATAATTGTGACAGCGGTTGCAAACATTAACCAACCCGAGCTCTGTCTAGGCTGCTTCTATGGACAAACATTCTCACGGATCTCGGGTTGATTTTCAAGCCAAAAAGAGTTTTCAGGAATTCTAGGAATACACTCTAGGAAGTATCGGTTTCCGGAGTTGATTATATGAGTGGATGTAAACAGCAGAGCCGCAGACATAGCAGTACCAAATGGAGCCCTAAACCCTAACGGGGCCCCTGGCCAGAAGGAGTGGACTTAACAGGGCGCGTTTGGGAGGCGAGCAGACACACGCACCATGTTAGCCATCATCATGTCTTGGTCGGCCAACTCCTTCTTCCTGGCCAGCTCTTCCTCCGCGGCACTCAGCTCTTTCATCATGTCGTTCACCTCCCCATCCAGCTTCATGGCGTCGTCAAAGGCCTTGTCTGCATCCGCCTTGGTCTTCGCGGAACCCTGCGGGGTCAAAGGAAAGGGGATTAGGGCGCGCTGACGATCGAAAACGGCAGGTGATATAATTCATTAAACGTTCAACTGATAGTTGCCCACAGATAAAACAAAACAATTGCACAATGCTTTGAATAGTACATGGCATAAAAAGAATGAAAACAATACAGGAACCAAAAACAATTGACAAGGTATGGGAGGCTAAGTACACACTGACAGTCTGAAGTAGGACTTATTGTCAATAGATTTCCACTTAGGTACATCCATCTACTATTGGGCAGGAACCCCTTTTACATCAACAACAGCCTAAATTCTTCACCAAATCCCTGCTGATAATCGGACCCACATTCATGCAGCCAACCTCCCGTTCCACCTCATCCCAAAGGTGCCATATTGTATTGAGAAAGGGGGACTGTGCAGGCGTTTGGAGTAAACTGAAGTCACTGTCATGTTGGTAGAACCAGCTTGTGGTGTTGAGTGCTTTATGCTTTGTGCCATGCGCCTGGGTCCTGCTGGAAGAACATGGGCGATAACGGGACTGTCAGCATCAATGAATCAAATGATGCTCAGTCTGTATTAAGGGACCTAAATCGTGCCAACAAAACATTCCCCTAACTATTACACCACCAGCTTGTACTGTTGACTGAAGGCAAGGTATAATCATGGATTTATCTGCATGTCGCTGCAAAAATTGAGATAGGTCTATCCAATTGAAATGGTCCAGTTTTGGTGATTACGCGCATCTTCCTGTTCTTAACTAACAGGAGGGAAACCCGGCATGGCCTTCTGCTGCTGTATCCCATCCGCTTCAATGTTCAACAATGTGCGCAATCACTGTTGTTAAAGGGTATTTACTGAGTACTTCTGACCTTTCTGTCAGCTTGAACCAGTCCGGCCATTCTTCTTAGACCGCTTTCAATAACAACGTGTGTTCAACCTTAGAACTCTCTCTCACCGGATTGTGTTTATCACACCATTCTCTGTAAACTTTAGTGACGGTAGTGAGTCAGCTGTTTCTGAGACGCTACAACCACCGCGTCTGGCACCAACAATCACCGCTTGATTATGTCTGCATGCTTCATACAGTTGCAGCACTTTGTCGGGCGTTAGGTACACGACAAGGACTAACTAATAAAGTGGCCAGTGAGTGGAGTTCATATGAAGACAACCATTTACAATCAATGGAGGCATGTGATGTTACTAGCTATACTAGAACTACATAACGTACCGTTTGCACAGCGCTAGCAATCCGGTCGGCCTCCTCTGCCTTTTTCTTGGCCTCCTTGGCATCTGCCGCCGCGTTGCCTAGCGCCCCCTCAGCCTGCTTGGTCTTGTCATTGGCTGCGTTGATGGTGGCGTTGATCTCTGGTATTCTCCTCATGGCATCCTCAGCTGCCGTCTTGTTGTCATTCACCCTCTTGTCAAAGTCTGTGTTGGACAGACCAGGGGAAAAGACAACACGACGGAGTAAAATGCGCTAAAAAACTTGCCAGACAACTCACACGGCAAGGAACATATTTCAGTTTTTATTTTTCTTAAAAACATTTCCCAACATAAAACCATACAATAATTGATTGGGTATCACTGTTTTAAATTATCAAGAAGTACAACATTTCAATGTACCGTTTTGTAATTCATTAACAGAGAATTGGATAATCAGTCTGAAAACAATTGTTTTTGTGACTTCAGAAACAAATGGTTCACATCAGTTAAAATGTCTTAAAATGCATTATAGAAATATTCTGAAGTCAGTTTTGTATTTTGGAGCGATGTGATTGGGTAGACAGGCAAGCAATCAACTATATATTTTTTAACATTATTTTATCAGCTAGGTATTACTAAGAACACATTCATTTTTAGCAATGAACTGGGAGAAATGTGGGTTAACTGCCTTGCTCTGGGGCAGCACAAAAGAATCAGCAACCTTTCAATTACTGCTCTTGACCACTAGGCTGCCTTGCTGCCCTAACTATATATGCCACCCTATGAATATATGACCACATTTTCAACAACGGCCGATTCAGTTTAACATCAATCCGACATTTTCTTTTTTAAATAATAGTGGCCTCGATACGGTTTTCACTGTCAACCTTCTGAAAACATGTAGCCCCAGATCCACTATGGGCCTGAGAGACCCTCCCGTGGCCTTGGCTACTACATACCTCTGAGATTTCCCAGAATGTCTTGAGCCTCCTGGTAGGTGGTCCTCCCCTTCTCAGCGGCCTCCTCCGCTAGCGCCTTGGCAGCATCAGCACGAGCCAGCAACTGATCTGCAGTCTGCAGGGACAGACGAGGAGAGACAGCCATTGGGATTAACCTTTTTTTCCCCCACAAACAACAAAACATACAGTTAAAATGCAGGCCTTTACGGCCTGCTCATCATTGCTTTACTAAGGGGTTGTAGAAGTGCGGAAGCCCATTTAGGCTGCGGTAGTTTGTCGCATATGCAATGCGGTCATTTTCAATTTCATGCCTCGTTTAATAAGGCACTCTAATCTTAGAAGGAGACACAAGGGGCTGAAACCATAACCATTTTACAAGCTCTCCATGTGAGGCACAGTTTACATGCAGCACAAATCTATTCAGAGAAAAGGCTACAGAAAACAAAAGTGAAGCTAAGGTTGTGAAATTCTCAAAGAATCTTTTTTCAGAGATTCAGGTTAAAAGATTCCTGGAATTAGTATGGAATGAAGAAGGGAGTCGATGAATTCTCTACTTGAGATTTAAGGATCCGGTTATTTTTGTGGAAAGTTCAAGAAATGTTTGAAAGTCTAAAAATAAGTATTCTGTCCTACCTGCTGCTCTGTCTTGCCCTTCTCAAGCAGCTTGCGGACCTCGGCTTCCTTCCCCCTCAGGTCGTCCCTCAGGTCATTGTAATCCTTCTCAGTCTTGTCAATCAGCTTGTCCAGGTCCGACGCCTCCTTCTTGATCTTGTTTGCTTCATCCTACGATTTCAAAAGGCAATTTCAAGGCTTGGAAAGACACCTACGTCGTTTTACTAACCATTCACCATTAATGCACGCGTCTTGCAGCACGCAAACCCTTTGAATGAATTTAAAGAGTAAACTGTCATTTATTTGGTACTGGGACCACAAGCAACACAAGACACAAAGGAGTTCATTCTTGAAACCAATGAAGACAATGTAGCCCTGATAAGGCATCGAAAACAGGGCTGCAGTCAGTAAACCTGACTGACCTCCAGTGATTTAGTGTCGAAGGGTGGCACGCTGGTCAGGTTGGCGTAGATCTTCAGGGCATTGTCGGCAGCTTCCTCAGCTTCCATGTGCACCTTGTTGGCCTGCTTCTCCAGGTTCCTCGCCAGGTCCTTGGCTTCATTGTACCTAAGAGGGAAAACAGGACCGAACCAATTAGTCAACAGCTGACGGGATTTGAACTGGTACTAGTTTATGAGACAAGTTTAGGACATCAACACGTTTATGAGACACGCATTTCGTCATATAGGTTTTACGTATGGATCACCGATAAGTAAAACCTATACGAAATGTAAACGTTTTGGAATTTAGCAGACGCTTATATCCAAGGCAGCTTTTATATAAGCAATTGGGGTTAAGTGCCTTGCCCGAAGAGCACAAAAACAGGCTCAGGCATTCAAACCAGTGAGCTTTCGGGTACAACACCCCAACCACTAGGGCTATGTGCTGGATCACTTACTGACTGGGCTTAAACGATCTGCTAAAAGGCTTGTTTTACATTATATTAATGCTTGTGTGATTGGGACATGATTTTACTTCATTTTACAGCGAAAACTGTGATAACAATGACAGAAAAGACTTGCAGCAGACAGGGACATACTTCCTGTTGAGCTCGTCAATGTCTTGGTTGGTCTTGTTCTCGCCATCTAGAGTCTTCAGCAGCAGGTTTAGAGCTTTGGTGGACGTGTCGTTGGCATCCTTGGCAATCTTCTCGATTTGATCTGCGTCCATTTTATGTCTGTAGTGGTAACAGAAGAAATACGGCTTTGAATTAGGGCGAGAATTCCAAGCAAGCTAAAGAATCTGTATATGAGCTCCAGTGCTTCAGCAGCAGCTAGCTTCCATAACTGAAAAAAATATATGATTATTATATTAAAATAAAGCTGTTTATTTGGGCCCTATCCAGTAATAAGAGGACGACTACATGGCATAACATTTTAAAGAACCACATTATTTCATCATTGTAGCTACAGCGCTTACTTTTCAGCCAAGATGCGAGCCTCCTCTGCTAGAAGGGTCATATTATTAGGCCCTCCGGTGTTTGAGGGCGTTTTGAAGTCCTGGGGGGAGAAAAAGATGTTGTTTTAGTCATGCAGGACGATGGCATTCATCAATGCTATGTTTGGGAACAAATTATGTTTGGCCAAGGATTTGCCACAATAAAAAGAGACTTATTCATACTGGTCTGGGAGATATAGTGCTGCACACGTATTAGGCAGTGTCTCGAAGTATGTCCTATTCCCTAAATGGTTAGTCTATTTTTGAATGTGGCTTTACGGGCAAAAAAAAAAGGTGTACTGTACTGGTTGGCATTTGAGGACTCTTCAGTTACTGAAATGAGATTAGTTTCTTAGAAAGAATCCCAAGATAACCCACCACTTTGCTGATGGCATCCTTCGCCTTGTCCAGTTCCTCGCGGGAGCGTTCGATCAGGTCCTTAGCATCTTGAACCCGGTTGCGGGCCACGTCGGCCAGGTTTCCGGTGTTGTCCACAGTGTTCTTGATGTTCTGGAGACGGTTCCACTGAGTGGTCAGAGTGCTGTTCAGGACCCCCAGGCGTTCCAGAAGGCCTTTGTCAACATCTGAAAAGTATGTATTATAACATTAATAATAAACACATGAAAGCACCATTCCCAAGTCACATTCTCAGCGAAATAAATGAACAACCTCACTCCTTCTCATCCATCCACTACTACCTGAGGTATATTGGGCAGGGATTCTAAAATAACAGTTTGAAACGACAATTTGAAACCCGCCATAGAGTGTAATATAACACTAAACCATTTTTGGCAACAGAAGTGCAATTTTTTTGTGAGCTCTACAGCTTCTGTAGGAAAGCGATATCCTTAAAAAAATGGCTTATACAAGTACTGAAGGAGTGACAGGGGAGCAGTCGGCATTCTCCTACTATGGATACTGTAGCAGTGTCTGTCGACGAGGAGTCATTAATCTACGCCATTTATAAACTAAAAGCACCACCGCCGTCGGTTTGTCATGCCCTGAGGCAGACTCTGAACAAGAACTCCCATTCATGACTCATTTGATCTAAGTGGAAGATTACAGCATTGCTTCAAGCCAATGACACCAATCTCGTTTCCCTCTGGGGACAAAGTTCGTTTAATTGACTGACTGACTCGTTATGTCCCCAAATAAAAAATCAATTTCATAAATTTTATATCACTGAAATGCAATTAAATGCCAAAAGTCAACAGTTACTGATTAAAACAGCATTTACCTTTACTGGTCTGCGCCTCCTTCAGCAGATCCATGATGGCTTTCTCTGCCTCCTTGAGACGGTCCTCAAATGCCTTGTCACTCACAGTATCCGAAGGGGAGCCCAGATTGTCAATCAATGTCTGCAGGTCGTGCAGCTTCTGTCTCTGCTGGTTCACCTGAACCAGAGCAAAAAAAGATACCAGGTAAGGTTGTGCCGTTTGCCAGGACCCGCTCGCAGAAAACATCTCCAAACGCATTTGAAACGTTTCGGAAAACGAGAGGTTGTCGAGGCACCTATTCAGAAACGCTAAATATACTCTACATTCCAATTATGGCCCAAAAAGAACTGGGGTGTTAACCTTGTCTCGGATCAGGGAGTAGCAGGACGGGCACTGCTGGCAGCCGGGGGTGGAGCGGTTGTAGAAGTAGTTCTCCTCGCACATGTCACAACGGGCTCCCACAAAGCCTGGGAGGCACTCGCAGCGGCCGTCACCCTTGCACTGGGCCGTGGAAGAGCCCTCCGGGTCGCAGTCGCACGCTGTAGTACCGCGAGACAGAAGAGGGATGAGAAACTGCCAAGAGCTGAATCCAAATGGTTAAGAGAGGATAGCGAGAAAAAGGCGCTTACGTTTGCAGCCGGATGACCCGAACCCGAAGAAGTTGACCTCGCAGCGGTCGCAGTGTTTGCCCGTGATGCCGGGTTGACATTCGCACTGACCAGATCCGATGTCACACTGACCGTCGGTGGACCCGATAGGATTGCAGTTGCATCTGTCAGGACAGAGAAACCAGTCAAGGAACATTCAGACTCAGCAGTTAAATGGCGTTCATTTCGGATTACAAACGCCGAGGACGCATTTGTTCAAAGGCGGAAAAACAAGCTAACGTAGTCTAACAACGACTCGTAAAAACCTCCACCGAAACATACAGCGTATGTCTCAGGGGAAAGGGGCGAACGTCTCCTGAGAAACGACCCACCGTTCACAGCCGGTTCCGCTGCGCAGGTTGAAGTAACCGGGTTCGCACGCGCTGCAGTCCCTGTTGGCGACATGGGGGAGGCAGGTACACTGGCCCGTCACCTGAAGACAGCTGGTCTGCCGGCCGACCGTGCCATACGGAGAGCAGGAACACGCTGGGGATAGAGGAGGTTACCGTGACTACCGCTGTAAACGTCGACCGTCTTCGTGTGTCGATCGGCCCAGAGACAGCTTAGAATCTTACCGGAGACCATCCGTTACCACCGATAAACACATCAGTCATCCCTGTACAATACACAGCTTTTGACCAAGAAAAAAACTTATTCTCCCAGCGGCACTATTTTACATTCCTTTTTTGGTTGGCGGCAACGGCACGTGATTCTGTCAACTTGTTAGCAGTTGTTATAATTCTACCCACTATTGAGCTGCAAAGGTCAAACTGCATTACTCACAATCCATGTGTCGATGCCATTTCAATTAAAACGTTCTCTACATGACTGTGACAACAGCTGCTTTTAAATCAGTGGTTTTCCCACAGTTGGCATTTTAAAAAATCCGGGAATTACCCTCCAAAAGTACCCCAACAACATTAAGACTAACACTCGATCGCAACTAAATGGTCTGTAGCCAGCCAATTAAGTACATCTAACTCGACTGGCCACACCAAAACACATTGACTGACAAGTCACGGACAGATCAGCGCCTTACGTTTGCACTTGTCGTTGGGGTTGGAGGCCAAAGGTTTTCCGTAGAAGCCCTCTTTGCAGCGGTCGCAGAAGAAGCCATCCGTGTTGTAGATGCACTTGAGGCACTCTCCGGTCTCGCGGTCACAGTTGCCCACGGCATTGGGGTCGATGTTGTCGTTGCACTTGCAGGCCCGACACGCCCTCACTGGGCCGTCCTGGCCGAGCGGGTCTCCGAAGAAACCGTCATCACACAGCTCACAGCTCTTCCCTGGGCAAAGATTAAATAATCAGATTACGTAGGTTTCTAAAGAAAACGGCCACATGGACAACTCCTGAACAGTGAAAAAACGACAGCACCAACGTACAGCACAATTCTGAACGATTACATTCTAAACCCACTACATTAGAGGAAAACTTTTATCAACAGTTAATTAAAAAGCCATACTTATTTCAAAGAGATTCTACACAGAATAAAGTGTTCTAAGTTTCTAAAGAGATATTATTACCTTTGGTCCTAATCTAAACATTTGCAGAGTCTTGTCCGTAAAGCACTTAATCGGTCTCAACCCTAGATCACCTAATAAAAATACCTGTGGTTCCGGCAGGACAGTTGGTGCAGACAACCTCTTTGGTCTTGGGCACGACGGCACACGTGGATCCTCCAGGGCAGGGGCAGGGCTGGCAGTCGCCGGGACTCCCGACCGTGGAGTCGCCGTAGTAACCGTCTTTGCACCTTTCACAACTGAGCCCGGCGGTGTTGTGCTGGCAGTCGCATATCCCTTCAAAACAGACACATCGCACATGCGTCATGTCCCCACCTCGCCACCAGGGGGAGTCTAAGCCAAGGCGCAAGATTGAAGGGTCCCGCCGTTTCACAACCAAGGCACCTTTTTAATTTTCACGAGAGTCTGTCTGGCTATCAGTCATGTTTTAAACCACTGGGCATGCAGACAAATCTCTTCATAGCTGAGTGTTATTATGGGCTGAAGTTGGTGTACACCGCGTTCCAGTCTAGTATAAAAAGAGACATTAAAGGATGAGTCGCTGTTCCAAACCGGACCATTTGAAAACAGTGGCATAACCACGGGTGCTCTTTATGACTGGGACAGTCACATCACCAGACGTTCCCTCACAGAACCTGATCTAAAGAGGTGCTCTGAATAGGGATGTGGTTTGGGACTGGGCCAGGGTTTGTCCCCTCACTGACCTGTGTCGGGGTTGCATGTGTCGCTGTGTCCGTTACAGTTGCAGGCGTCGCAGGAGCTGAAGGGCCCCAGGTCTGGTCTGCTCCTTCGGTATCCCAGGGCGCACCTCTCGCAGTGCTGACCCACGTAGCCCTGGGGGCAGGTACACTTCTCCACCCAGCGGGCCGGTGTCCCGGGACCTCTCCTAGCAGTGATCAGGGTCACGTCATCAAGGTAACCGGCACCTGGATGGGATGACAATTACATTTTTGTCAATTAGAAGAGGTTTAGATTTAAAGCGACTTCCAAACATCGCTAGTGAAACTATCCGCAACATATCCATCCATAACCATATACTAAATCAGTGCTATTAAGAAAATGTGCTAACTGGTCATTTCAGTATTCGTGAAGTGGCTTATTACAGTGTTTCGTCCATACTAATCTGGATAGTTGTTGTGAGTGGAACTGATGACCTCACCGTGTTGTGTCTTTAAAGGAAATGAAATCCAACCTTCTCCTGAGCATTACTGTTATAACTACATTCGATTTTGAAACATCCTCTCAGTGGTTAGCTCATGTCCTCCAAACTAATTTTTTAAGTGCATCAAATCCAAGCTTATCAGCCCACACAACCTTACTGCCTCACTGCTGGCCTAACAGTGCAGTTAATACTATAGCTCTGAACTTCTAATGTACAAGTACGTAAGCATACATACTTCTCTCGCTGTATGAGCCACGGATCTTGATGGAGGTCAGATTGTGCAGAAGCTTCTGGAACTCTGAGTGAGTGAGACTGGGCCTCCATGGGTATTCTGTGCTGTCGTGGAGCCTGACAGAAAACATTAACAAAGTTAGCGGGGCAATCTCAACATGGCACTACTTTACGCATTTTCTTTCTATAGCACAATCTTCACTTCACATTATTACCACAGAAAAATATGTAACAGTTCATTTACATCCTAATTCATTATCTTATTGAGTAAAAATAAGAAGAGGCAGCACTCTATATAATTCTACACACATCCACCCACCTGAACACAAATGTATGCATGTTCTCCCCAGGATACGTATTTCCCTGAGCAATGAGAGGCACAGCCAATCTGAGGCCAGCCCCTTCCAGAACCACATCCTCGGCCGAGAGGCGCGCATCTCTCCGCTCCACGCGGAAGTTGAAAGTGAGATTCTGGCCATAGCTCAGCAGCTGATTGCCTAGGAACTTCTCTACAGTAACACGTAAAAAAAAAGATACATTAGAATAATTAGTTTGTTTCTTTTAAAAAATGACATTAAAAGTCCCAATTTCAAAATAAAAGTGTTGGAGTTAGTGTCATTCACTCAGTACCTGGAGCAACAAAGTACATTGGATTGTAGTCCTCAGAGATGAGGGAGATCTCCTCTCCACCACCAGACCACTTGACTTGGACACTGGAGCCGTCACGCTGTTGGCCTGTCCATCCCTCGTTATCTAGGGACAATGCATGTTTGTTACAGCATTTCTCATCACCGGTACCTCACCAAACGTTTGAAATCTTAACGGTGAAACGTGTATATCCTAAACATACTTTACATGCTGGAAGTAAGCCTTGCCCGAGCCAGGACGGCCCATAAGGAAAAGACAGGAATGGGAATCACCTATGTCAAAGCTGGAGGAAATGGTGCTGATGCTGTAGCCTTCAGCGCTGTTACACACAGAGGAGTGCTGGAAGCAGAAACAAGGGGTGCAACCCTGAGGGTTCCGGGGATCCATGTTGAAGAAGCCCAGCTTACACCTGAAATAAAACATGTTACCTCCTTAACATAACCGTCCAGAAAAAAGCATACAACACTGTAGAGGCATGGATAGCCTCTATCTGCAAATATAAGTTCGGCACACAAGAACTACTGACATTTAGTTTGAGCTGTAAGCTATTTTCTGCAATGAGTCACATAATGCCATTTGAGTTCAAATATGATATGGGTATACATTGACAGAGGTTGAAATGCGCTGACAGCTTCTACTCGGGGGACAGCCGAGGTGAACGACAATTTATTAGCGCGTAACCGCCGCCTCCTGAGAGGCAGACAGAGAAACGGGACTAGGGAGTTCCAGCCCCGTGTTGAGAGGCAGACAGAGAAACGGGCCTAGGGAGTTTCAGCCCCGTGTTGAGAGGCAGACAGAGAAACGGGCCTAGGGAGTTTCAGCCCCGTGTTGAGAGGCAGACAGAGAAACGGGCCTAGGGAGTTTCAGCCCCGTGTTGAGAGGCAGACAGAGAAACGGGCCTAGGGAGTTTCAGCCCCGTGTTGCGAGTGACCCCCGCTGCACCTGAAAAACTGAACCGACTGGCACCTCAATTAGCAAACGTCTTCTGACAAGCGACATGTCGCAGCATAGGGAAATGTTTGGTAAGCGTCCGCACTGGGGGATCATTCATTTCCTCCGCGGCCCAGCTGGGCGGCTGTGAGGAATGTTACGCCCACCAGTGGCTGCCGAGCTGGGCGCTGCGGAGGGGAAAAGGTGCCGTGTCGGGGGCGGGGGAGCACGAGGGTGAGAGCTGGTGACCGCCAGTGCACAAAGAGAAGAGCCAAGCAGGCGGGCAGGCAGGCAGCACAGCAGACAAGGCAACAGTGACCGGCTGGGCTCGGGAAAAGCCATAGAAGGCCTGGCTGTCAGACTGTCTTGGTGGGGAGGGGTGAGCTATCTTTGGGCTGTTTTCTACTTTGCTGCTAGGGGAGCCACCCTGCCTGTCTAATTCTATTTCGCAAACATACAGAGCATTCTTTCATTGAGAGAGGGCCACTCTCCTGTGTGCCTCTGTGTCAGGGGCTGCTTTTAAACATCTGTGGATTAACCCAAGAATGCCAGAACAGAGAAGGAGCTGAAATGCTGCAACGCCGAGGATCTTTCACACAGTTCCCCTCAATCAACGATGCTGTAAACGGTGTCGTATTTCACTGCCAAAGTGTCAGGCTTTAGTAACCCATTCCATTCTAAACCTGTACAAATTCCCAGACAAAGACATTCCAAACTAAAAAGACATCCTTGTTAGAGTGTATTTCTGGTGTCAGTCAGTCAGTGTCTCTCTCTCTGTGTGTGTGTGTGTGTGTGTGTGTGTGTGTGTAATGAATCTCTGTGGGTCTGACGCTGACCTGTCACAGCTGAAGCCCTCCACGTTGTCCTTACACTGGCAACGGCCTGTCTGGACATCACACTCTTGTGTGCTTCCGGAAGGGTTACAGGAACAGGGTCTGGAGAGCAGAGGGGGAGGGGGGAGGTGAAGAACGGCTATTCACATCAACAGCATGGGTCTGTCAGCCGCTATGTAAGAGGCCTTTCCACATTGAGAGTTAAAGGGATGATGTACACATCCAGCTCCGGAAAAAATTAAGAGACCACTGCACCTTTTTCTTTCCTTTCCAAAAAAGTCAAAAAGGAAAGTTTTGAGTGAGGAACTTTTCAGTTTGCAGTGGTCTCTTAATTTTAACCCTTTTGTTCCTCACTCAAAACCTTCCTTTTGGACTTTGTTGGAAAGGAAAGAAAAAGGTGCAGTGGTCTCTTCATTTTTTCCGGAGCTGTATGTTAATACATTTAGATGATATGTTGATACACTTTTCTGTTCATTCACTGACACATAACCAGGTGATGATAAAAAGTTTCATATGCTTGAATCGAAGGGTTTTAGATGCAAGGAGAAATGGCCTTACAGAGGGGATTTTGTTGTGGTGGTAACAGAATAGCAACACTGTATGTTTTCTTTTCTCAGTACTGCAGCACTTTGGATTGAAAGAATACGTATTTTGACAAATGAATTTGGATTAAAATAATAAATTTTAGCATTTTGTTCAAAACAACAATGAATGTGCCACTGTCCAAATTATTTCGGGCCTCTGTGTAAGAGCTTGACCGTAGGAATTAACAACAACTAAACACTTATTATGACGGCCGTTCACAGCTTACAGTTTCCAAAGTGTACTGGACCACCAGCGAGGACAGATAAACAGACTCCCCAAAAACAGAGCAGAGATGTTCAGGGTGAAACACACAGATCAGTGCAGTTGTAATGGTACCTGCAGCCTGCTTCGGTCAGGGTGTGGAAGCCGGGCTGGCAGCGGTCACACTTGTCTCCGGTCACACCCGGCTTACAGCTGCAGCGTCCCGTGTTATCGCACTGAGTGGCCAGAGAGCCTGGCGACAGAGCCAGAAAACAGTTTAAGGCACAGTTCATCACCTCAACACACAGGCAGACGCACGGTTAACAGCCCAGATAACTCGCTCCACATGTGAACCTTGTTCCAATTAACGCTTAACGGTCAATTAAATGTCGTCTGTGTGGCCTGCGGTTTTTCGGGTGGGTTTCAGGCTAGGATCTGTGTTCACTAGAGACAGCCTGAGGTTATATAGCAGAGTGAGCGTAAAACTTAACAGATTGGCGACAAACACAGCTAGAACCTCTTGAGACTAAGGGTTTGTTTACATAACACCACATTTTCCCCGAGACATATCGTACCAGATTTGAGAGGCTGGATCATTTTGATGTGTAAACCCCCCCCCCCTCCTCTGAACTTGATCATGTCTCTGTGCAGTGCGCATGCATAACGCTCGATTTTCCAGTGATTGACGGCCAAGGTAGACTTATCTTAATGCAAATTAAGATAAGTCTACCTAGTGTTTTATTCTCTCCTAACGTAAACAAGTCCTAAGCCACGGCAGTACTAAAACAAAGCCTGGCTTGGTGCTGTAAACAGCAGGCCAACTACACAGTACTGTGGGTGCTCACCTCACCATCAAGCAAAGCCTCATACTGTCCATTCACCCCAACATAAACAAGAATGCTTTGACCCAAAATGGCACCCAATTCCCCTTTCGGCCAGGGCCCTCAGCCCCCTGGTCAGTAGCAGTGCTCTAACCCAAACAGGAAATAGGCTACAAGTTTGAATGCGGAAATCTTTCTCTCTTTACACCGATCAAAACTGTCGCCATTTCTCACGGCGAGGACCGGGACACTTACCCACTGGGTTGCAGTTGCAAGGCAGGCAGCGGTTGCCAGATCCGTCCCGGTAGTAGTCGGCCAGGCACCGCTCGCAGTTGGGCCCGCCAGTGTTGTCAGCACAGAAGCGGCAGTGTCCTCCGTGGCCAGTGGCACGGTATAGCTCGGGGTCAAAGTAGCACTCTGAACTCTTGCCATTACAGTTGCAAGCTGTTACAGGAAGAAGAGAAAATGCCATTAATCTATCTCAAACAAATTCATACGTGTGTGTGTGTGTGTGTGTGGGGGGGGGACGACGACGACGACACACCGAACAACAGAAGTAACGTGAGCACTATAAACGTTTGGTTCTGGGCACGTTCTTTGCAAGAGGTTGGTACAGCTCCCCACTAATCTGATTTCAAACTAAATAGCACACTGAATCCTCCCTGCGGTTAAGGCTGGGACATTTCACTTGGCACACCTATCCATATCAGGCGCACTTTTGCCTAAGTGGTCTACTGGAAAAGTTTAGTCTTGGGAGAGCGATTATGGGGCAGATTGAGACAGGTGTGGGAGTGACTGTGAGAAGTATGGCGCGGCCTGTTCTGCACCAGATTAGTCATGCATTTGCAGTATGATACTGACTTCTGCCTGGATAGGCCTGCACAGGAACCGGAAGGATCCCCGGGTGGGGGGGGGGGGACTTACGCAGACACTCGTTAGGGTTCTCGGCCGTGGCTCTTCTCCAGGGACGGTCGTTGTAGAAGGGTTTGCACAGGTTGCAGTCATCCCCCTCAGTGTTGTGCTTGCAGTTGCAGACCGGCTTGTTGAAGCCGGGGTTTTTCACACACTCACTGGCATGGCCGTTACACTTGCACCTGGAACAGCGGCAAACAAGCCTGTTAGTCATCAGGAGAGCTACAACGCACCAATCATCTAAACATCTGGGTCGTTACACAAGGCTGATCTGGGATAAGGACCTGTGGGGTGGAGTGAGCATCTGGAGTTTCTGGCAAATGCCAGAGGGGCTGGTAGATTTTTAGCCAACTGAAATTATTTTGGCGCAAAATGATAATAACCAGGGTAATATCGAGGGCCTGACAGAGAAGGCATTTGCTTTCTTTGTGAGGGCCTCAAAAAAATGCGCTTATGTGTTCGAAGTACCAGCCAAATTTCGGTCCCAGTCTTAGAGTAGAAGTTTGGGTCTAGGAACAAGTCTCTGCTGTCCATGTCATCTCATTGATTAAGACGAAACAAGGGAAAAAGCGGACGTGATAACTTGGTTAAGCAGTATAACCATCCTTACTTGGGTATGCAATCTAACGGTCCATCTACAATAAGTACAACGTTATCACATAAGTCACCTCTGTCCTAGAGTGTAACTACTATTACAGAACTACTTTGGCACTCAGAGTTATATTTGCCCTGATATCACCATGACGTTTTCCCAATGCAGACAGGCTAAATATCCTCCAGCTGAGACACCCCAAAACATCCCCTCGGAACAAGAGAAGACTTGCATGGCAGCCAACTATGGGTATTGTTTCAGGTGTTCCTTGGAAACAAAGCGTGGAAAAATTGACGGCAGGAAGTTAGACACTATAGCACTAGGAGATTATTAAGAATAATAGGTGGTTTGTTCATCCAGAACACCAAAGCCAACATCCGTCACACTATTTTCCATTTTGAAGTAATTGTCAGTCCAGTTTTCCACGTATTTGGCTGGTGGATGTGTTGTAGCTGGCTTGCGAACAGTGAACCTGGTGTCCTGACAGGTGGAGTGGAGGCCTACTGAACTAGAGGTTTGCCGGTTTGATCCTTGGACTCATCTCTGCCGTGATATCGGGGCCCGCCCCATTCCGTTCCCCGTGTACTGTAATCCAGCACTCCCAGGCAGGAATGCCAGGAATGTGGCTGTGTAATGGAAATCTGCTCCACATTTCAAACAGATTAAGGTGAAAAGACACTCCACTGGTAAGGGGGGCAGTTAAACACTTGTTTAATACGTGTCTGATCCCCTCTTCTCTCTCCGGCTTATCGGTTCAGAATTAGTCGAGTTTGGTCCTGGGAGATTCTAAAACGGGAGCTAGATGTGATATGAACTCGATCTGTAATCGGCAGACGATCCTACTTTAGATAATTGACAACACCCAGACAAAACCATCTTTGTGGTCAACACTTGGGGAGTTTGATAATAATGGTAGATTAGGCGTTTTTTGTATGTTCACTCTAACATAATGAATCCTATTCCTGTAGTTTGAATCCTTTTCTTCCTTGTGTAATAAGTAACAAATTCCACAAAGATATATTAACTAAATGTTGAAATAGTGAAATAAAAAACCTCTGTGCACAACGGGAAAAGCAGGGCAGTGGAAGTGGCTGTGGCAGGACAGAGATAGAGGAAACTGCTCTCACCTTCCTCCCACAGCAAAGTCTGAGATAGCGTAGTAGTAGGACTTCAGGACCTTGGGATCGTTGAAGACCTCGTCTCCGAACGTGTTGAGCCTGTTCAGGGTCACCTTGATATCTGTGGCCGTCACCCACTCCTGCCGGAACAGACACAAACAGACCCAGCGTAGCCAGGTCAGACTAACATCTGAAACACGTCTGCCAGGCACTGCCTTCTAGATATGTAGAGTTAGTCATTCATTTACATCGTGTTTGACCGGTAAAAAAAATAAAGGGACTGAGGCATGGAGATTTCAAAGAAAAGTGCACGGATTGCTTGACATTTGCTTGACGTTGAAGGAATTTTAATATAGGGTTGAAAGGTTTATTTTGTCCTGGAAGATTAAGCCTGATACCTGGTCCTAAAGGGGTATAAAAGAACTCCCAAAATAAACAAAACCTTAGACACTCTCACTGAAAAAGATATGGAGACATTTTAAATGCTTGTTTAAAACTAATGCAGAACAGAACAAAATATGTAGTAAGCAACAGGAGACTGCATAAACAGTATTACTAAATACAGTTGGAAACCTCAGTGTAACATCTGTAAGAGGTTTTCTGTTCCACACAAAAAGCTTTAAAAAAAAATCATAAATCAGTGCAGTTTACATTCAACATTTTAACAGTCTGTTCACATTTTTTTTCTGAAAGGGCTGTAAATGCTGCCAAGATCACTCCGGGATCTTAAAGACACCAAATGCATATGTTAAGTTATTGATATGTTGTGCATTAGATATCAATTTCAAATAATGACACACAACATTGTTACATTTGTAATCTACCTTTACTTTAAACGGCCACCATCTTGGAGCTAGAATTAGGATCAGGTATATTGTGCAAATAAATAATAGCTTTATAACATAGTAAACATAGCCAATAGGGCATCTGTGGGATAAGTTCATGGGGGTTTCTATCTTTAGGCACTTTTACCAAGACGTGGAAGACAAAAAAATAAGTGACTGCTGTGGCTCATGGTACTTTCAGAACTACTAGCTGACATTTTAAAAACATCACCACCCTTTGACAGGCAAAGATCTCTGCCAATAAACATTCTGCTGGATTAGTAGCAGCCTAACTACGACCCGCAAGCTAATTAAAAACGTATTTTAAGAAAGTATTTCTAGCTGAATCCAGACTATCATCCAAAACTGGATGAAAATATGATTGTACGTTTCTCTTCTCTTCACAGTTGATCATCTTAAACCTTTGGGCTATAATATGTAAGTGTGCCTATGTGAAATCAAATATAATTCAAATATTACCAACAGACAACATTTAACAAATACAACTATCCAAGCAACATAGCCCTTTGACGCCTTAGAAAGCTATCCATTCCAAACAGAGTTCTGGGGCTTTGGTATAAATAGCCATACGCCACATGAGAAAGTCAAATATGGAAGTATATGGCACCAGAGCAAAATTAGTTCATTTGCTAGACGTAAAGCATTAGCTATGAAAGCTTCAGTATTCCACCCAGGTGGAAAATAAGAGCAGCCATTAACATCTGAGATATCTGTGCTAAGTCATCAGCAAAACACTTGTTATAAACAAGAATAATAAACAGGTTAAAATATATTTGAAATATCCTGCATCTGCTGACACTATATAACCAAGAAGGTGGTACTACATCAAGAAAAAGTCAATGAGGAGTTTAAAAATAACTTTCTTATACAAACATAGTAAGTATCTTACAAAAACATAGCATGTATTTTACAACCAAACACATACACGCACTCACAAATTCTAAAGAGCTGAAAGCAATGTTAAAATTTGTGAGTGAAAAGCAACAAACATTTCCAGCTGTGCCTCTGTAGAGCCAAGTTCAATCAGTAGAGTAGTGGGAAATCTGGGGGAGTTGCCTAGCAACATGTTGCAACACTTGGCACTGGTCAAGCTCTCACGCTTTCCACCTGGACTAATGCTACTCCCTTCCACTGGGCCCGCCTGCCAATGGCCTATGTCCCTGCCAAAATATCTCACGTCTACGGGCCAACTTATCGCTACTCTGTCCTGCTACTCTTCCACATCGATTGCCTCAACTCTACTGATAAAACATGTACTATTATTCTGTACCTCAGACAGCCGGTAATAAAAAATAAAAAAACACTCAGGGACACACAAGTCTGAAAATACTACACATCAGGAGGGACAAGAAGCTTCAAACTATAAACTTGCAGTGTTGTTCCTATATCAATATCTCTAAAACGCTACAAACTAATAAACCGGTGTTGAATTTACCTGCAGAACTGGGCTGTTGTCAAAGTTGTAAGCACTGGGCCGGCCCTCCAGGGTGGAAAAGGCCACGTTTCCTCCAGTCAAGGGCGAGATATCGCTGAACTCGTCCGTGCACAAGGCCTGCTGCTCATCCTCGCCGGTGCGGATGAAGCCCCGGTTGGTCTTCTGGTAGGTCTTCTCACAGGAGCCACTGTAGTACTGGTAGGGAGTCCACGGGCCGTCCTCACGTGTCCGCTTGTAGATGGCAAAGCTCTCTGGGCGGCTGGTGTGGAACTTCAGTCGCACGTAAGTGATGTCGAAAGCCTTGCCTGACGGGGAGAAGAAACGGGACATCGATGAAAGTTTACCCAAAGGAGGAGCTCAGTTTCACGGCGAAGACAATACAACTTGCCCAGAATGTTTTAACTAGTAATAAAAGATGCAGAAATCTCTTCACAACGCAGCAAGAAATATATGGGGTCGACCGGAGAGAGGCCAAGAACCTGAAAACAGGTTTTTTGCCCCTCTCTGGTCGTTATGCCACCGTGATGGGCGCACATACATGACCGGTGACAGTGTGTTGTGTACTGAAAAAAATGTAGCCCTTTAAGCCAAAACAATAGATGATTTCCGAAGGTCGCCAGTGTCCTTTCTAAAAACTAGACGGCTTTTTCAAAACATATTTGGCATGTCTGAGCAGGCTAGAAGTTACAAGGGATGAAGATTAGACTATATCGGCTACGAGGCAGAAGAAATGTTTTGGATAAAGATCATTCATTTTGTGTAAAGAAATGACAATCTTTCAACAGAGCAACAAGAGCTACTGCTTTTGGAAAGAATTTGCTCTCTAAACACATCTAAGACCTCTCCCAAAATCTAGACAGGAAATAATGAGCCATGTGTAAATACAGGTGAAGCAATATAGCTTACTTATAATATGGATATCTCAACCACAGAAGTGAAAGGGAAAAAAACTGCAATGATAATGATTTACAAAAATTTCACTCTGAGCAGGTCTGTATGTTGTTGCCCTCACCATGAAAATGAACTTGCTGACTTGTAACTCTGTTAACCGAGCAAGCTTTTGTGGGTCAAGGTTAATCTGAATGGGCTATATCTTTAACAGCAGGGTGTGATCTGGTTCAGTTACATATGCAGTGAGATCAAAGTGAATGGTAAAGCATGCCCCTCCTGTTCTGGAGTACATGCTTTGCACCGAACATGACTTGCACCGATTTTAACCTGAACAGGCCATGAGTCACTGAATCTAGAATTTTTAGAGGCAAGTCTGCAACACCTAGCAAAACATATTCTGTTAGCTTTTGGGGTAATTGACTGCTTCTAAATCGGTACAGGTACAAATATTTCAGATTGACCCTGAGAAAGTTGCAAATTAAAGCTTGAGGGAACTACAATGAGACATGCGCCTACGTGACAGGTTGACATTTACATAACACGCTATGGGCATGAAGAACTTCGAGCTCAACCAATTGGCCCGCCGACCATTTGTCTGCCGATTTCCATCCGATTTGCTTACTTTTTCCAATAGTCATTACAACAAACAGACATGACAACCAAAGCATCCCAATGCGGCATTCTGTGAACAAGCAATCCTAAGAGCACTCGAGCAGCGGGGAATCCCACTGGGAACAGACACTGTCATTGACATATCATTCCGAAAACCGCCCCCGCATCCTCTCAAACAAGACAAACAGCATCTGTTGGCGCAGCGATGGAGTGGCAAGCCGAGAGGCAAACAACAAAGGGCCCCTCGTCAACCCCACCACGGAGCAACCCACTCAGTGGAGACAATGGACACATCAACACTGAATACAGGTGGTCAGGTGGTCATTAGACTACAGGTCTAGTTCACATGCAAGGAAAAGGCTAACCTGAACATAACCAGAAAAGTGCCATTGAAAGGATGGTTGAGTCCTGACCAAGGACCTGGTGACCTCTTTGGCAGGTATTTTAAAAGTTGTTGGATGACGGGGTTTTCTTTGTACATTCTCATTCAAAAGACGTTTTGCAGTATGCTGTAGCTGTTATGGCAGCCTTCCTTTATGTGAAAAGCCCTAAGTGCATCGTTGTATAGATCCATTTTTCATTTTCAGGTTTTACAGATAGACAGCGGGGTAAGATAGAGCGGTTTTGCTCAAAGAACCATGGGTTGTGTGCAGCAGCAGGGCACAGGAGGCAGGGGACTACATCACTGGACCAACCAATGCCACCGGTACAGAAGCTAGGCAAAAGGTATGCAAAGCATGACACACACGACCGCAGGGCTAACTATGCATCTGGAATCCATTGTTTCATTGATGTTGTCTAATGTTTCTCGATAAACATTTTATAGCCAGTAGCAGCGGCAAATGCGGAACGGATCTGAACCAATCATACACGTCTTCGCTTCACAGTGTGCTCTACTGTCCTGTACCTCTACTGTACTCACCTATACTCTTCTCAACATTATTGTACTAATCTCTACGGTCCTCTCTCCCTTTAGATGAAATGATGGGAAGCACAGCGAGAGTGACAGAGAGAGAGAGAGACAGAGAGGCTCCCATATCTGTTTAGGGTCAATGTGCAATGACGTCAGTTGTATTTCCACTTAACAACGAGAGTAGCATTATAAAAAAATAATGAACGGCAATGATTCAGTTTTCAGGCTCAGAGCTGTCTAAAGCAGTGGCTCCCAAACCTCTCCTCGGGTCCCTCTCAGACATTTCCCATTTTTATTTTAACCCTGAACATGAGCACCTGATTAGTAAGCTTGATGATTTGTTGTCTAACTGAATTTGTTGAGGTTTGGGAAACTCGACTCTAGAGTATTCCATCTTTCTACAGAGCAGGATTCCATCTTTCTACAAAGAACAATTGATTATTGTATTGATAAGCAAAATGATGTGCATTTGAGAGCAGAAAAAAAGGCAATGCCATGGTGAAGTATTGTGTTGTTCTCGAACAGACATGGGCAAGATAAGGCCCCGGGCCGGATACGGCCTGTTGAGTCATTCTATCCCGCTATACATCCAAAACTTTAATAATACAAAAAAATACTTGACGAGCTCTGCAGACTACGTTACTTTATTTACTGCTGCGTATTTATTTAATTTCAAATTAAAAGTACAGTAGTATCATACCGTCTGTTCAAAATACTTAAGTTAAAACAAGCTTTCTGCGTTGCTATGATACGTAACTATGGACCAGCACAACAATCCACGCGTGTTAATTGTCATTCGTTCTTACCAATACGCAATTGATGGCTAGCGATACCTGAAATTGTCCAAGAAAAGTTGATAACGAATGCAGGGTATTTAAAAAAAGAATGGATAAAAATATTTTTTTGTAGATGTTGCAGGTATAGCAACTTGTATAATATGTAAAGCTAACGTCGCAGTTTTTATGGAGTACAAATCGGAGAGGCACTTCCAGAGCAAGCATGCAGTCAAATGCTAAAAACTGTCATCCGATGCAAAAATTCAACAAGTTCAAGCACACATCCAGCCTCACCGATGAACATCTTGCAGCAGTACTGCACATTGCTTCAACAGAAATTACTCCTGACACCTCACTTTTGAACGCCCATACGAGGCTGTTAAAGTAAATTGTTAAGTTTGATTATGAAAATGGCATTGCATGGAAAAGAAATATGCATAAATATAATATGCAAGTTGAATTAGCTATGCTGTGTTTTTTAAGCATGTTGGTTAAAAAAGTAATCTGGCCTGTGATACTCTTTGGCATTTTCAATGTGGCCCCCCAGTGAAAAAAATTGCCCACCCCTGTTCTAGAATTTTAAAAAAGCTTTAAAAATCTTAAGATTATTGTACATAAAAGTCGGTTGTCTCATGTTACGTTTTTCCCACATTAGCAAGTCTCGAAGTCAATGTATGCTAGGGTTGGAAAGTTGTCAGATTCTCAAACAAGAAAACGACTTCCAAATCCAAAACAATGACACACGATAAGCTTTGCAAGAGCTTTACTGTACTAAAAGAATTAGCCTAAAGAAATTGCCAGAGCGGTTATGCTATATTAGCCTTATTACTCAATTAACTGGCATCGGTTAAACCCAACTTAAACCCTGTCATTCTAAGACACAGACCCCATGAAGGCCTTTTAGGCCCCCGACCTTCGGTGAGGCTTTAAATGAAAATTCCCTCTTGGGATTGATGGCGGAGAACTAAAGGGAGGGAACTTTAACCATGTGTGCATCTGCCCACTCCTCAAGGATGTTCTAGTTGAGTGAAGCCATGACTTGCTGATATGGCGGTGGCGGTTGGGGGAGGGGAGATCGAGAATCTACTAGTTGGAATGTGCTTCCGCTCCGCAGTGACGCTAATGGGGGAACACAGGCAAGAGAATCGAGGGTGACTGTTCATTGGGAGAAATGTATTATTGAAATTTAAACGCACATGACTGTTTCAAAAAGAGGATCTTTGCCATGTTCTGGAGAATAAAACATGCACGTATCACAAAGCAAGCGTTGACTGAATTTCAACATGGTTATCCGGTTGGTGAACCATAAATGGTCAGACCTGAATAAGCGTTTTTTATCACATACTTTAAAGGTGTTAGACGTTACATTCAACAAGTCATGTAATTACAGGCAAATTCCGCTCATAAAAATGCAGCTTCTTCACTATGCACCGACTCGACGATACAACTGACAGGTTTAGGATGAACTCCAAATTCCACATTTTCGTTGCAGAAACATTCTGACAAGCCACTGTGTGGACTCCTACAGTCTTTAACATGTCATTGAACACGTGTCGAGTGTTACCACTACAGGACTGGACTTGTATGTTGACAAACCCAAAGACCAAGGCCTTTCAACCGACATATCTGGGACCATTCTGTAGAAAACTACCAAGGGCGACATTCCAGGTGGTCAGCAGGGGATGACACGAGGGTCTTTGAAAAAGGTAGTAGTCATATCATCATATCATCACATGGAAGTCATTCAACGCACATGATTGGAACATCTTTCATGATGTTTGCCTGTTAATCACATAGGCAATTTCAATCCTCATGCTGAGAGCACTGGAAGAAAAACAGATGGCAGGTTTTCCAGAAGACAACATTATAAATCAATTTGAAAACAGTAGAGATCCTTCGTTGAGAATATTACATTTGTGAGAGGAAGACGCCCACTCTGCCATTAATTCAGAATCCATCCCACGTGCGTGTCTTATCTGCCAAGAGACATTCACTTTGTGTCCTTGACATTCTGTAGCTAGTGGTAGACTTTTTCTTCTTCATTTTGACTGCTGGCTGGTTTATGTTACGGTTTCCCACTTATCGGATGTTGCAGATCGTGTCAAGGCAGGGTGGTAACTAGTGTTGGGCTACCAAATCCCAGTGGATATTGTAATCTGGTGACCTGCCCTTGAGTAAGGCAGTTAACTGTAATTGCCCCGAAGGCCAGAAGCTTTTCCTTAACCATAAGAATTTATCCTGCAGAATGAAAAATGTAAAGTGAGCCAATGGTTATGTGGTAATAGTTTTTTCATATTGGGTGGCTTCCTGCCCTCTAGAGACCTGTTCCTTTGACATCAGATTCCTCTGAATGTAATGTTGACATCCTTGGGTAATTTGATGAGATCTCTCTCAACACCCCTTTTCTATGAGATGTGAGGTGAAAAAAATGATAATTGGTGACTTGGTTTGGGATAGGTTTTCCTTGATATCCAAAAGGCATAAACAAACAAAGCTGATGGCTTCAGGGTGAGTGTTTTGGCAAACAGAGATTTACGAGAAAATGCTGGTTAAAGTCATTGCGCCTTCCTAGGTGAAAAGGCTCAATACCTCCAAATTACCTTTTTATTCTATGCAGCTGTCAACTCTCTTAAGACTCCTGAGATGTAAAACCCTTGTGCAGCAAATTTAGTATTTAGTCAATCCTTCTGCTGAACAAGAACGGAATACTCAAGCCTTCAGCTTATGAAAGGAATAATAAAAATAAATAATATGATTGGGAATAAGTTCAGACAAATGAATAGAAGTAGGTTAGGCTTAAACTCTTTTCAATGTGTTTCATTCCATGTGGATTTTGAGGGGAAAACGTCAGAATAAGCCTTTTAAAAAAAGACTGCAATTTTGAAACATTACCTTCTACAACAGGGTTGCCCAGTCCTAGTAACCAGGGCTGAAAGCTGCATTTTGTTTCTACTGTAGCTGGTATTTTATTTCCCTCACCTTGTCCCATGTCGGAAAACCACAAGGGTTTGGACCCTGCGGGACCAGGATTTGGCCGCCCTGTTCTGCATGCTACCTTAAGATGTGTTCTTAAATGCACCTTTCACAGGATTTGCTGGGATGATCTGGCTGTGTGATTCGGGCCCCTTGCTTGCATTCCTTACATCCTTTAACACCCAGCGGAGCATGGCCCTGGGGTGAGTGGCGGGGAATATCTGGGGGATGGGCGGGGATTACAAGTTGTTGTGGGGTGTCGGTTAATGTCCAGGCTAAAGCCCCAAGCCACAGCATGGTCCAATTAAATTTCCTCCCATGACCTCATTGCATTCTTTACATGGAAGATGAACAATGACCGCTTTGACTTTTAACGTGTGGGCATGACAAGTTTTTTTTTTCCTCCTTCTCGTACGCAATTTTCTCCTTCGGCTCAGGAGATGTGTATAACATCTGTTTAACTCGACACTCCCACGGGCTGCGCCAATGCACAGCGATGCGGACAGGATATGGCAACAACTATGTCATGAACTCTCCACAATCACATTAAATTTGGGCGCTAATCCAATCCGGTTAACGATTTGCTGATATGATCATAGTAGGATCCGGTAACCTAAAGGGCTAATTAATGGACATCAAATTCTAAAAGCGGAATTTGAAATGTGATTGTTTCTCTTACACACTGCACACGCCTCACTGTCAAGTGCGTACCCAACCCAACCTCACCTCAGGAAAGACAAAAAAATAAAAACCTTAGCTGCAGGGGAGACGATGGTGGTGTGCTTCTGCATACAACAGATAACAAAAGGGATACTGAGGTGAAAGTGCATTTGGGTCGTTTCCCTGCTCTCTCACAGGTGCTGTGTTGGGTCCGAGTCGGACAAGTAAAACTCCCCGAGATAAAACGCTGAACAAATTGGGAGTGTTATTTAGAAGAGATTGGGGGAGGGACACATTACAATTGAGGAATTTGGGGAATGTGCTGGAGTTCCTCGCCATGCGAAGGGCAGATAGGCCGTTACTAACTGTCTCGATGAGAACTGTCAGAAGAGTGTAAAGATCCCCCCCTCAACCGGCGGATCTCTAAAGTAAATGGTTTCCGGCAGGTTCAGCGATTCACAGGGAGTCTCTCCCTGTTAGGAAGAGGTGCTTTCCCAGCATGCTAGGAAACATCGTAATGACGCCAAAAAGCCGACAGCTCTTTATTTCCACCAAACAGTGGAATTGTTGCCCCTGGTGATAGTGGTCAATCAGAATGTATCAGACAGTCTGAAACCAAACACAGCCCGTGCCATTTCTGAAAATGACTCACTGACAAAAAGATTTGCACACTCACATCTTTCAAACACTGCCTGCTTCAGAGAAAGCCAGGAAGACCTTAAAGTAAAGGACTTTTTACAATATAATATATTTTCCGAAAGGTATTGAAGGTATTGAATACTCCATTACACGTAACAGAAAACAAAAAATAAAATACAATCTATGAAGTTATCAGCAAAAATATTGTCATCAGATGCATTTGAAAAACTATATTATTTTGAATACTTTTAAATACAGAAAGGATGAGCATGTTAAATAATTATGACACCTTGGATAGGTGATCAGGTTTCTACCATAAGTTTATAGAGAGCACCGTGTTACAGAGCTGCCTTCAATATTATGAGATGTAGGTCCAATATTGAATAGAGAATTTGATATTTGAGGAGGAAAGTTGTGTCTGTCACAGTCACTCGGCCCAGTGATTGCAAGCCATGATTTCTATTAAAACATTCAACCACCGGCGCACACTGGTAGGACTATAATTCTGCTTGCTGTGAACTCGATACAACGGACACACTCAACTGATATCGGCTGCTAACAACGTGGACGTAAGCTAAAATGGCGGGAGTAAATCACACAAATTCTGCATCTTACGTTTAGAAAATGTATCGCTGACACACCTATCAATCACAGGCTACATTTGTACAATGTGTTTGTTTGTGCGTCTGTGTTCACATGTGAATTGTATGGAAGTGTGCGCCGGGGTGTGGGGTTTGAACAAAAACATTTTGGGATGAGCGAGGCAAAATGTTCGAGAACCCTGGTTTAGTGTACGGGCGATAAACTACAGATTTGTCCTTTATCCAACGGTGTGAATCACACGGCTGCTCTCTCAATGATTCGGGCCCAATACAGCCATTATTGTTACATGAAATGACGCTCATATATAACCCAATAATGACTTAATTGAACTGTATCCTAAACTACATATCAATCATTTTTTGAGGGGAACCATGGAAACTGGACTGCCAGTGAAAAATGTGCTCTTACAACAGTTTGGATCCCAGCCCATATGGAATATACGAGTTTGAGCTATGTTCTAAACTCTGTCAAACACCAACAATGTGCACTCATTCAATATTTTTTTCTCTAAAGCCCTAACAGAGCTATCATGATCAGACTTGTGCAAAGACTTCAGCAGTTGAAATGATTGAAACATCAATGTGTCATTAACAAAATGTATGGGCCTTAAAAGGATACATGCATATGCTAATAGTTGCACTTGGTTTATGGTAACTGCCTTTTTGGTAGGGCTCATTTTACCCTCGACAGCTGTTTTGGTCAAAGTTGCTGAGATTTAGTTGCCACATGGCTAGTTGTGTGCATGAGCCATACCGAAGTGGTAATGATTATGACATGTTACTAGATCTTGCAGGTCTCACTAGAAAATGAGACTTTGCCCTCAAAATTATTCAGACAGGGAGAATCAAGTATAAATGAAAAAACACACTAGATTACATTTAGAAAGTAACGAACCCAACTCTGTCAAGCTGCTAGATTCATTTGTAGCATAAACATGCAGAACACGCTCTCTCTCTCGCCACCTTTCGAAGTAGCGCACGCCACATTTTTGAAAGAGCCACCCCTATCAACATTGCAGTGTGAATCAAAACATTCTGAGTATGACAAATGCTGCTCTCAGTTGAGCAAGAAAACAACAACAACTCTGCCAATGAATTGAACATCGCCAAATGCACCTATAAACAATTGTCCATTGAAGCCGTTGTTGTTCGATAGCGGTTTGCAAGCAGAATTCCAACCTTCCAACGGACAGAATGAGGAAGTGATAAGTTCACTTTTTCATCCATAGCCTAAAACTGCATCCCCAGTGCAAGCATGCTGTTACTCAAATCAGCATGCTGGAATCATTTAGAACGACACGAGTGGATTGATAAATAGTTAAAATGTTTGAAGTATGAAGTGGGTATTACAAACAAGCATACTTATTGCGAGGCCTGTGACAAGATGGACTGAGTGGTAGTGGCAAGCAGACCTGTTCATTCTAGCGCTACACGACATGCCTCCATGTTTGCACACGGGAAGTAGTGATCGGCTATCGGAATCTTTTCAGTGACACGCCTTTCGTGGCGGCCCCTAACTTAAAAGCATTCAGACGAGCTCCCGAAAGGTGCTTTGTTTAAATTGCTTCAAAATCAACCCAGAACCATGACAAAATGACAAAACTCCAATGTAATGCACCAATATTTTCTTTAAATGGGATAACTTTTGTGTGTTTGAGTGTTTTGGGGCATATGTGGTACATATGTGGAATACTTCACACAACTCAGTCTCCCTCAACCAAATGTTCTTTACCTATGAGTACCGTAGTAAAGCTGCAGGCAAAGATTGGCGGCACGGTGTTTTGAATCGCACACTGAAAAGACAGAGGTACACTAATAGCAGACCCTTGTTGACGTAAGAAAATAGTACCACGAGTCTAGGTAATAAAAAACAACCCCCTTACCATGGGCCTGGTTTCAGAGTAGTCCACTATATCAGGAATAGGGAGCAATTTCGAACACATTCTGTCTCACATTGGGCCTCCAATTAAGTTGGGCAGAGGAGGACAAGCAGGAAGACACCAAGGGAGGGTAGGAGGTAATCATGGCTTTAAATGGTTAAAGACACCACCCCGTCATTCACTAACAGGAGTGGTGGGGGTTCCCATCTCTGTGGTTACCAGTGTGAAAAGACTAGCTGCGTTGGCAAGACTGGGATTCTCCCACTAGTTACTGTCTAGGGCCAAAAAAGCACTTTTTAAAATAATTTTTCAGCTTTCGGATGATCTCTGTTCTAAAACAGAAATCTAACTGTTTATAGAAAAACAACAAGTTTGGATGTTAAAAATGTTTAAGCCGTATCAAAACACTACTTTTGTGGTGTACAAATATTTTTATTCAAATGCATAAGAGCAAGTGGTGCTTCTGTAGCCCTCATGCGATTTCAGACTAGGCTACACTAAAGGCCAATCGAATTATTAAAATAGTTAATCGTGACATTCTATCAGGTATGCATATAAGCAACTTATTAGTCAAAAAATTACTAAAGGTTAAAAATTACTCAAATGCAATCGAGAATCTCCCCCAGTAGAAAGCTAAAATTGAGTACCATGAATAACACAAACACAATGGGCAGAAAAACGGCACCCAACAAACACATGGATGGACTAATGTACTCTCAGTTAACGTTACAGAAAGTTGCACGAAAATACTAGTGGGTTATTTAATTTGGTCATGTCTTAAGATTTTAGAAGGCTCTAACAGTCGCTAGGCCTTTAAATAAGTCTCTTGTAAATACTACAATAACAAATATCTACATTTGGCAACAGGCAAAGTTTTACATATGATACTATAGGCACTCACTACAAAATAAACTCACACTTATTTTAAATAACAATACGAACAGTAAAATGAAGCTAACTAAAACTAGGCTGCTTGCTTTTGTCCTTGACGTGTAGGCCTGGATCCATGGCCTCACAAAAGAATGACTCTGTTTGGCTAACCTTCAACTGCCCAGGCCACCTAAGATGAAGCCACCCAGTCAATAGGTGTAACAACACATGGATGACAGGAACAAACAGAATGTCCTCCGTTGCCCCACCCTGCCTAAATAACTCAAGACAAGAGAGCTCAGCAGGGCACAGCAGGGACAATTTGCTCGCAGCGTCGCTCAATAGCCTTCCCTGGCTTGTCTTTGAATACTGTTGTAAATCCACTCAATTTCTCTGGCTTTAAAAATAATAATAACAGGAAATCCAGATACATTTGTTGCTTTGTAAATATGCCTAACTAAGCATGTTGGGGAAACTTGAAAATGTGAAACTGTTTAAATTAAAACCATAATGAGTAATGCATTTTACAGCCTTGCAGTGAATAAGCCACCTACGCAAGTCTGGATAACGCTCACTCACCGTCTGTGTATCTCAATCAGCTCTTTGAACAAAACCACATCACTCAGACATGTTACAGACATATATATCTAAAAAGGAAGCCAAATGAGCTATAAGACTGGATGTTTCTGCCCCATGTAACAGAACACATGCTGGTCCTACTTCCAAAGAGGACTGAGCTATAACAGCTGTAGTAAGTAGCTCCAAAATAAGAGTTTTTGCTAAATTACTAAATGGGAATGTAAATAAATGCATACCCCAGAGAAACAAATTGAGATCTAATGGTCACTACGTTGCATGGACGTTACACAGGTAAAACTTTAAGAAAAACCATTCACGATCGACAGTGTGAAGGGCAGGAGACCACAAAAGCGTAAAGTACAGGTAAAGTTACACGTGTGCAGCTTTGGGATCTTTAGTCTGGTGGAAAAAAGGTCAGAGGAAAGTCAGCTCCTCAGTTACGGCTTGAGTTTTAAACAAATGAGTTGGTCTGATAAGGCACATCTGGCTGTTAAAGCACTTTTCTTTAAATTGCATGTGCAAGGGCATACCTGGGACAAGGGTCTAATAGGACTGCTGCTTCAAATCTACATGCAGATAATCCAAAGTGGACAATGTGGTGGTAGGCCTCGTAAAATATTGAAATGTACTAAGGAGGATGTGATTATCCCTGTTGTACCCCCTAGTGTGCATTTAACCATTTAGTGTGCATTTAACCTGTTAAACATATGATGACTTTGTAACATACAGTAAATTTTGGAAGATCTTGGTCTTGAGACTGCACCTTCTGATGTAGGGCACACAACTCTCGAGGGAGCCCTCTTCTTTGAGAATTGAGGTTTAAGAATAAAGGCAATGCAGTGTTTCCCCTACTTTTTTTTTTTTTGGGGGGGGGCGACATGTCGGCATCAATGACACAAAAGGCTTGATGCGTGAAATGCTAAAACGTCCTCCCTATACACCAGTATCCCTTGCTTGTCAACTTTCTTTTCTTAACTTTATTTGACAATACTGTCTTAACGTCATTCCCTAATAAAAACCTAAGTTTTCTCTAAAACTGTTAATGAATCGTCTCCCAGACTCCTAATAGAAGCCACTAGCTACTAACTAATGAGGCTAATATGGATTCCATGTGCAGTATAGTGTGTTGCACTGGGGGTTAAAGACAGGTTAGGAAATGTTTGCTCAATGTAGCACATTAGGCCTCATGATTTCACATTGTTTGTAATTTTACAAACTCTGTGTTTCATAAAATACATTCACTGTGGCACTGAATAGTTTTTCCGCATAAAGTATCCCTTGCACATTACAGTGGGGGGATGGAAAATAGGATTGGATTTATAACACAATCCCTCTCCAAAGCTAATGATCACAAGCAAATTAACATCAAATTAATATCAAAATAAGACATTTTTTGTATTAGATGTTTTCTACATTAACTTAATCCCTAACCATTTATCAGTGTGCTCCACCTTATAATATTCTTTAACTTATGTAGAGTATTAATTAAATAATTTTATTTTGTTTATATATTTCCCACAGTTTTTCCTTTGAAAATGTACATAACAAACACTATAGACACACTATAGACCTTTATTTTGAAGGCAAAATATGAAAATCGGAAGTCTTATTGTTGCTGCTGAATATCTAATGTTTCCAGCATGATGCTAATCTATTGTAGATGATTGTAGATTTGTGACAGTTTGTTAGCTAGCTTGCTTCTTACCTTTGGTTGTCGCTCAGACAATGGCTACCTTCTTTATATCAATGTCACAGCCACTTACTGACAGTTCAACACAAACATGCTCGTGCACAGACATCCAGTTATGTTTCTTTGACCTCACTCCAAGGTTTGATACTCCGACTGTCGAGTGCATAACGTTGTTGCTCTGCTCTGATGCTCGTGCGATAGTAAACTGCGCTCAGCTTGGGGAAAAAAAAATCGTATTTCATAAAAATGTTCTGTTTTTCTGTGGTAGTGGCATCACAATTCAGCGGCGGCCTATTACAATAAGAGGGGAAACATTGCATTGAATTGAATAGTTATTGACAACCAAATTAACAAAAACCGGGGAATTTAGCCTTTGATTAGTAATTTAAAAAAGCCAATGTCTCTACTATAATGATAGTGTTATACACAGTCATGTTTCTAGCCGTGGGCATGATTGTTTATGTAGTGGTTACAATGCATCACTAAATCAACTTGCTCATTAAAAGCAGAAAAAAGCAAGTTATGTATAGGAATGTATAACATTTTGACAGGACATTTAAATCAGACTAAAATATCTATTCGTTTGCATAATCTGATAAAAAAAGACCACAAACTATAATCTATACCAGTAGTATTCAAATCTGGACCTCAAAGTCAGTTCCACTCCATTTTTTCATTGCAGCCTTCTAATCAGGCACTTATTTTTACCTTGGACACCAGGTGGGAGCAATTAATGGTTAGGTAAAACAGAAAACCAGCAGGCTCCGGACCTCATAGAGTAAGATTAGAACACCCCTGATCTATACAGTCAAATTTTAGTAGTAGTCTAACAACATGTTGGTTGGATAACAATATTATCCAACCACATACTAAAAAAATAACACTTTACTGGTAATGGTAGAACGGACCAGCATAACGCATTCTTTTCACTATTTATTTTTTCTGCACCTAGGACACACAATCAATAGTGAATTAATTTAACATTCATCTGCAGAAGATCCCAAAAGTCACCAAAAAGAGATGTTTGTTTGCTAATGATCCATCACTATGACAGAGTTAAGGGTGATGGATGACAGAAATGGCAAACTCTACTGTTATTATTCGGCTTTGTGTAGCTAACAATATTTTATATAGACTACCTTATGTCGTCTATGAAAAGTCATCTGTACACTGGACACTGATCAAGTTGCTCTCTCAATTCTGCCTACAACCCTCTCTTGGCTTGTCTGTGAGTACATGCCAATGTAAACTGAAACATCCTGTACGATACATCCTGTAAGGCACATTTTCCCTTTTGTCTCCTCTATATACTGTGGTGTCAAAAGGCCCTAAGTCTTCTCAAGTACCCGGCAGATAGGCCAAGTACCCCCAAGGGCCCTAGTAGCCCTGGTTGAGAACCACAGGTTTAACACACGGCAGGAGTGGTAAGGGGTTTGCTTTGCTCCAGATCTCTCAACCTCTTGACTACGTGTCTGCACTTGCTTTGGGCAGCCTCAAAGTAAGTAATGAAGTTAAAAAAAAACATTCAAGAATGAGAATATATTCTAAAAGGGTGCTAGATATTTAACCTGAATAAATTCCCTGATATTTACATCCGCTACCAAAAAACCCCCATCCAATAACTCCCAATATCAATTTGGCAGCGATGGACCAGTATCCAAATCATTACAATTGCTCTCGAAAACATTAACATTATCCATTTTACAATTAATTTATCGAGTAAAGGGTCTTATCCTGAGAAATTTAAAGCAGTGAGCAAAGTGCATATTTTGGTCCGTACTGCCCCCACCATGGGAGTTCCACCCATAACCCTGGCTTTGCAAGCGCCATGCCCTACCAACTAAAATGGGCAGGATTTCAAAAGACAGCCTGGAACTGACCTACAAATAAATGCTCTTTATCCATAGATTTTTGAAGAGTATAACGTTTTACATAAATTGGCACAGGGAGAAGGCTTTGTAATTGTTTCACCTGCTGACACCCGCTTTAAGTCCTTTTTTTTTTTTACTAACCCATAGACGA